>PVHP010035901.1:0-18334 GCA_004024765.1 Zapus hudsonius
AAGTGATCACTCAAAAGAGCAGAGAATAGAACGTCGCATATTCTCCCTCATATGTGGTATTTAACCAGGATAACCGTTTTCTTTATACAGACTAGAAGAAAGAAGTGTGACATTATGAATGCAGGGTAAGGGGTGGGGGGAGGGGAATAGCTTAAACATGAGGGTAAACCATATTAGGTTCAAAAACATAAAATCCTTAGGAGCATACTGTTACCGATTGAGAAAGAAATACAATATTTCTATTCAACATTGTCTGGTAGATGTGGCATGGCATTTAAGGAGGTTAAGACTTAAATATTCTCAGATTGGAATGACAGAATTAAATATATCTTTATGAAACTTGCATGTAAAATATCCTAAGTAATTTATTAAATGAATATTATAACTAATAAATAGCTCAACAAGGGAAAACACTTGATTTAAGATTCAAGATAAATATAACAAAAGTAATGATATGATGACAGACTCAGCTGAGATAGAACTTCGTTGTTGCTAATGTGCACTTCCTTCATGGTTGTGGATGTAGAAATATACTCATAATTCCTATATAAAATATTTTTACCCTTAGTCATTTCTAAAGACTTTTCTGTTATTCCTTTGTCAATTTTAATAAGAATCTGTTATTTTCCATGTTTATAAATTTGAAATTTTCAAATTTTTGTCAATGGCATACTTTCTTTAGTATCCTTTTAAGATTATTGATACTTATGTTGGGCCTAACATATGGTATAATATTAGAGAGTGTTCTTTGAACAATTGAGAAGAAATTGAGTGGAACACTTCATTGTTACTTACCTGTAATAAAAAACGGTAACAGGATAATCATCAATGTGAAGACCGAAATATTACTATTAACCTGATTTCAGTAAGATTCTTACAACCATAGAAGCCATTTCCATAAAAAAATGATGGATAAAAGATGAAATCCTCTTTATGAAATGTTAAGATGGTCACATATGTTTAGCTACCTGTTTTATTCCATTAATTATCTGAAGTTAACATTTGACTTTGGCCAGGGACGGGAAGAGTTCCAGGTAGGGTCTTGATTTAGCCCAGGCTGACCTGGAGTTCACCATGTAGTAGTCTCAGGGTGACCTTAAACTTAAGGCAATCCTCCTAACTCTGCCTCACAAGTGCTGGGATTTAAGTCATGTGCCACTACGCCAGGCTCTCACTTGACTTTTACAGGGAAACACAAATAGTGTATCTTAAAATTGAAGGCATCTGCTTTCTAAAGCCAATGATTAATTAATGTACTTTTGATTTCAGTGTTAATAATTCATTTACCTTTCACAGCCACCACAAAAGCCAAGAAGGTTTTATAAAATCTGTAATGAGATAAAGTTAGCAGGTATTCCTAGAAGGAAATGTGAATTCCTTTACAAAATGCCAGAAGTTGATTGTTGAGCTACTGTGAGAGATCTGCAAAATGCCTAGAGTGAATACAGAAAGAAGGAGTCCATAATTAAATTACAGGTAATCACAGATGGTCATTTGGTAACAGGTACTCTACTTTGAAAGTATAGTTCTGTCTCAGTTCTGTTCCAACATGGTACTTTTGTTTAGTTTGATATCTTGCCATGTTTTATGGTTAAATAGCATTTAATTTATGATTATATACATTATTCTTCCTTCTATATGTGTATGCATTTTGAAAGGATGATATGTTTTTAGGAAATGGAAAAAACTCACAGAAAATGCACAGTTAATATTGTTGATAATGTTAATATATTTCCTTGTCTTGGTAATAATTGGCATTAAATTATAAGCATGATTATGTGAAATTTAAAAGAAAATTAAATTTTTCAACTGGAGAAAAAATCTATAAATCCTGTGGCATGAATACATTTTACTTTCAAGTAATGCATAAGCAAATTCCAACATCATATTGAATATATGTAGCAGTCATAGTGATGCCTGAAGTAATACAATGCATTGTAGTTTTTACATCTCCAAAATGAAATCTCAATTGTATAAACAGTTATTTTGCTTGGCATTTTAGAACCTTCTGCAGAATATTGTGAATATGAAACCATCTGTGCACACACTTTCAAAGAACTCTTCATGAATACAGTGCAAGCTGACTGACTGAATATGGGTTCTTTGAAGCTTTTGCAGTTATCAGAGGTTTATCTCAGCTCTGTTTACACTCTGCATTCTTGGACAAGTCAGTGAACCATGGATGTGTCTCCTAGATCCTACTTTGAAGAGAGGGATAGAAGATACTTATCCTGGATTTTTTTTTATATTTTTCATTTCTTTCTGGCAATATTGAAAAGCTGATATTGTGTGGGCCTTCAAAAGATTATAATTATAATTACAGTAGTTTTAATACCTCTTTCTAGGCAAGAAAATCTATGGAATGATGAAGGCTACTTTATATTTAAAATCTAAAAATGCCATTTGGATTTTTCAGATGACTTGTTATGAAGGAAAGGAAATAAAATACTATGTCAGAAAATGGAATGTACCTACCTCACAGATAAACTTTAAAAAATCATGGGACTAATATACTAATATAATATAATATATTAATATACTTTCAAATTTAGACTCTGACAAGAATTCAACATGTGGTACATATACACCGTGGAATTCTACTCAGCAATCAGGAAAAATGATATAACAAAATTTAAAGAAAAATGGATGGACTTGGAACAGATCATACTCAGTGAACTCACACAAGAATAGAGAGACAAGCGCCACATATTCTCCCATATCTGTGGCCCCTAATCAGGTTAAACTGAACTGTAAGTAAATATGACTAGTGATTCAGGTGAAAGGCAAAGGGGACAGAAGGAAAATGGGGGCAGGTGTGGAAACAACAGAGCGGGGAGATGTTCACATACCTAAACTAACAATACTCTGACTCCACAGAATCCTATCTATGTACAACAAGTTCCAGAAGCAGATAGGGCCCCAAAGGTGGGGGAGGGTGGAAACCTACCTATGGTACAAAGAACTCTGACGTCTGGCTCCCAGGCCCAGTAAGTAGTTACCTCCCACAATGAGCTCTTGATTAGAATGACCCACAGGGTCCCTAAAACAAGACAAACTTTTGTCACAGCCCTTGAATACTGACCTCAGGCAAAAGATAAGATTCCACAGACTAATATCACACAACACTGAGAGACCCTGCTGAATCCAGAAACAAAAGCAGCTCCCAGAATGGCAACCCGGGTAATGCCAGATGGTATTGCATGAGCTGCCAGGGGAACCAGACCAATGATATGCTGAGAGCAGGAGGCATCTTCAAGTTACACCAACCTATGTATGGTGAGTGCAGAACACACTACTATACAGCACAGGCAAGCAAGTCAATAGTTATGCCCAACCTAGATGGGTAATCAACAACTGGCTAATTGGCTGTGAGATCTTCAGAGGCAGAGAACCCCTAACTGGTAAGGGGACCCAAGGCAACCTTGAAGGGGGACCAAGAATCCCAACTATGTTGGGAAGTCCTCACTAACCATAGGTCCTCAGAAAGGCTAGACCCTCCAAACGCTCACCAACCAAGCAATATTTATCTAAATTGACCAATAATAATCTCACTCTCTGCTGGAGACTCTGTATCTTTCAGAAGGCAATGAGAACCAGGGACAATGGAACTCCACTAAAGGGATCTGATGTGATGGGGGACACCCAAGCAGGAGATGATCCATATAGATCCCAAACACAACCTCTAAGGAACTGGGATGATGAGCAAAACATCTATTCCCACAGCAAGGCAGATCCCTACAGAAGGACAATGGAGAGAGGCACCAAGGGTGCCCAAAATTATACAAAACACAAATTTAGATACTTTTATAAACCTAATAACTATGGAAAATTTGAATTCACCCACTATGACTCAAGGAAATTTGGGGAAGAGGAGGCAGAAAGAATGTAAGAGTCATGGGGGGGGGAGAATAAAGCATAAAAGGGAATGCCATCATGGATCCAATGGCTTTTTCTAATAACCTATGATACTGAGCATATTGTTGTGTTAATATATATATATATATATATATATATATATATATATATATATATATATAATTTGAAGGCAATAAAAATTGTTAAAAATTAAAAATAAACGACTGTAGAAATGTGTACACAAGTAGTTAGAAAATTTTCTTAAGAGCAAGGAAGTAGTGAACGTTTAAATACACTGCCAAACGGGCAGTGGACCACTTGAGTGGGGAGTGCTCAAGAGTCAGAGGAAGCTGTCATTAACTGTGTAGAATTTTAGAAGATGAGTAGATGGCTAGAGGTGTAGCCTAGGTTTTTTCTTGCTTTTTTAAGTAAATTTGTGTGATATAACATTTTGCTACTGCATAATTTTCTTTTCCATGATGCACCTGATCTTACTCATATATGCACCATCTTTTTTTTTTACATATACATAAGATGGTAAAAGGAAAGATGTGCATGGAGAAGACACCCTTTTCCTAACTGTGTGTGCACACAGAGCCACTTCAGGCTGGAAGGCCTCTGCTTTTCTGAGTATATTTTAATGGATACAGATCATAAAAATGGGTGTCAAGTGCCATCAGTTTTCTAGTTGCTGTGCAAAAAGAACGCAAACAAAAGTGTCTCATGGAGTAATGGGTTTATTTGGCTTACGGACTCAAGGGGAGACTCCATCCTGGCAGGGAAAACGATGGCATGATCAGAGGGGTGGACATCACCTCTGCCACAGCACTGGAAATAGCAGCAGGAAGGTGTGCCAAATACTGGCAAGGGGAAGCTGGCTTATAACCATATAAGCCCACCCCCAACAACACAGCTCCATCAAGGTTGTAAAATCCAAACTGCCATCAGCTGAGGATTGATTACCCAGAATACATTCATTTGTTTGTGGGGGACACCTAGATCAAACCACGACAGAAGGGAATATTAATTCATTGTGTGCAGTGGGGTGGACATGCAGCTTGATAGAGGGTCCTGGGTTTCCTACATGTTGCTAGGCACAATGTGTAGGGGAAGGGCATTTTTACTGTACTCTCTATGGAAGCAGTGTCCCTGGTGCCTAAACTATTCCCTTTGCTTGCCTGCCTCACTATCACATGAGATACTTTCAATATTTGATTTTAAGGTGCATATTCAGATCATAGCTTGTGCTTTCATCCCATATGGCGAATCTCCCTCAAACTGGCTGAGAACACCCAGGCATTTCTCCAACTCCAATCTACACAATCTATGATGGACAGATTCTAGGACAGATAGATATTATGTCAAGAACTTGAAATTTTGTGAATATTTATTAATAACTACAATATTACATGTCCTGTCCTGACACACGTTTTCACAACATATCCATCTTGTTTACCCACTAAGAGCTTAGAGAAGTTTTACTTAGACATTGAATATATGGATGCATTTTGTCAAAATGCAAATACATGAATTATATAACCTCATATTCATCCACTGAAAAGGAGTGGTTAAGAAGATAGGGTTCTGAATGTTGATGTTTGTTCATGCTGGATACCATGATGAAATGTGGGCTTTTCTGTGATCTAATATAATGTAGTGCCATGAAGATGTTTTCACAAAGGTCCCAACAGGCTGCTTTCCTTCACTGTCGGTAAGTTACAGCCCTTCCTACAGAGTCAAGATGGTCAGAGAAGAGACAGAGTCTTATCCTGATAAAAGAAGAGCCACACCAGACCTACCATAGAGGATCCATATGGAACCCCACAGAGAGTGATGGAATAAGCAAGAGACCTATAATCAGAGTCAATCATTCAACCCTGGGTAAACCGGCAAGACTGACACCAACGATCTTCAACACAACCTAAAACAGAAGTACAGAGACCCCCTTAAGACCTCAACAATAAAGCAGCCTTAATACCCACCATGACTCAGGGAACTGAGTGGAAAGGGGGCAGAAAGATTGTAAGAGCAATGGTAGAGGAGAATATCCAGAGATATTGTCCCCTCAGTAAAAACATACAAACAAGGGTGGAACTGGATTGATTCCTAGGCTATCCATAACTCCCTGCCCCATGGACTGACCCAGTTTCCCCAAGGAGGATATCCAGCTGATTGGGGACAGGGAAGAGGGAAATTGGGTAACTGGGGATACCAACACAATATCTGCTCATTGAATGTATCTAATTATGAATAATAAAGAAATAAAAAAAAGAGAGACATGGTCTTAGTCTTGGCAGTTGGCATCGGATATGTTGAGATCATGATGTGGGGCACATCTCACCTCCAGGTATTGGCCTCTACAAGCCAGAGGAAGGCTGGTGGACATACTCTTTGCCAATGGCCTGGCTTGTCAAGTGATTTCAGAATAAGAAGATCAATGGCTTCCAAAACCAGAAACAGAAAGTTTGCAACATTAGAGAGGCTGCCAAGAAGCCAGGTGTCTGGAGCTTGGGAGTCCAGACCAGAGCTCCAGGACATCTCTGCAGATTCTAAAGATCCTGGAGCACTGTGGGGGACATTCCTGCTTCAGGAGACAAGGAAAACATGCCCAAACCTTTGGAGAAGCCTGGGGAATCTCCTTCCTTTCTCCCTCCAGATACCACTTCCCTAAAACGCTCATGGTGTGAGAATTCTTTTGGCTCAGGAAAAAAAAATCTTTGTAAAGATACTACTCTAACATTAATAATTGAAACTATAATAAAAACTCCTAACCCTTAAAATGATTTATGCTTAGTGTAAAAGGATTGTAGTCAAAACCAAAAATTCAATATAATAAAAGGAAAGTTTTGTTCATTCATTCTTAAAGCTATCTACTGAGTGGTTCCTATGTGCGACTCTTGGGGAATCTGTGGTATTATTCGATGGTAGTTACCATCATCCCTGAGAAAGCATGTTTCTATTAGGAATATTCATTATAAAGTGGGCAGAAGTCAAAGACACTAGGTTATGTAATTATATTTTCTATTAAATGTGATTTTTAAAGAATTTAATCTAGAGGGCTGGAGAGATGGCTCAGCGGTTAAGGCACTTGCCTCCAGTGCCTAAGGCCCTGGGTTCAATTCCCCAGGACCCACATAAGCCAGATCCACAAGGTGGTGACCCTGGTGTGTTCTCTCTCTCTCTCTCTTTCTCTCTCTCTCTCTCTCTCTCTCTCTCTCTCTCTCTCTGTGTATCTCTCTGCTTGAAAATGAATAAATAAAATATTTAAAAAAAAAAAAAAGAATTTAATCTAGAGGATTTAACTTTCACATGAATGGTATTGGTTGATATGCATACTCCTGGTTGTTGTCATTAGATTAAATTAATGAGAAAAAATAAGTAAATTGCAATCAATTAGCTTCCCTAAGAATCATGAAAAGCCTGGTAGGGAATACTATATAAAATGGTATATTTGAATTGGTCAAGGAATTATTAGAAAGCATTCAAAATTTAAAAAATTAGAACTCTCCAGGAACAGAAGAATAAAAATGTAAAAGTTAGCTAAGAATATTTTTAAAAATGAAAAAAATGGTCTGATGTAGCAAGTGCCAGATGGGACTTGTAAAAATGACAGTCCTGTATAAATTAATTTAGATACTTGATTCAATTAGTTAAAAACTCTTATGGGATTTCACTATAAATTGATAAAATGGCTTCAAAGAACATCAGGAGAAATAAAAAATGTAAAACCAACCATAAAAAGGTTTAATTTTAAAAAACGTTTTTTTTCTTAAAGATATTGTGAGAACCACATTTTTCTTACCTACATTTTGAAAGATTTTTTCTCTGCATTTTATTTTAATATTTTATTGCTCTATCTTTTTTGTAAGTAATATTAGCTTGATCTATGGCCACTGTATTCATTAGCACATATACCAGGCAAGATTTAATTTTAAATATAATGTGTTTTCCTTAACAAAGAAACAAGTGCAAGACCATTTGCATGTGTGTGCACATGTGCACACACACACACACACACACACACACACACACACACACACCAGAAACTCATGTAGCCCAGGAAAGCCTCAAACTCTATAGGCAGCTAAGAATGACCTTGAATGTCTTATCCACATGCCTCCACCTTCAGAGCACTGGGATTTCAGGCCTGCTCTCCTAAGACTCCTATATGGTATATGTGTTGTTGGTGATTGAAGCCAGGTGCAAGAATACTCTAGACAAGCTGCCTCCCCAGTCACGATGCTTACTTTGTCATGTTTGATTTCTGGTGTGATCTTTCTATCTTTTCTAGAGAATACAGTGCAATGCTGAATTTCCTCCTATTTTCTTTCTTTTTATTTTTTACTGTTCTCTTTTGTTGAATATGGGAGTGATGTTAATTTCATCATTGCTGACACCTAATGACTCAAAGATACTAATTTTTTCTATTTGTTTTCTTAATTACTGATAACAGTTAATCTTAATCATATGCTTAGACATTTTTCACTTTATGACTGTGTATAAAATATGTTTGATTGCATGGAGCCTGTGTGGAGGCTTCTGGAAAAGGTCTGAACCATCAGGGAAGCTTTCCTTTTCTCTAACAGAATGGAAGTCTGGAGGCAAAGGAAATTGGGTAGTGTTTTCAGTTGTCCTAAATGGAGACTTGAAAAGAGTTGGGTCTCAGTTTTAGGCAGTCTCTACTTTTCCATTTATCTTTCTAGAGTGTGCACACTATTTTTTATTACATTCTCAGATAATGATTGTGTTCATAAACAGAGATCTCTAGAAGCTTTAAACTTTGACAGTGACTTAAAGCGAAGACCCTTGCTTTTTAGCTGGTCCTACACTGGAACTTACTGTCTCCCCAAGTATCACTAGGTTGAAGAGGAATTTACAGTGTTCTCTTCAGGCTTTCTGCATACCTCACGATCTCAAATTAAACCCTAAAATCAGTAAGCATCCTTGGGGGAAAGCTAGTTTGCACCCACAGGGAGAAATTGAAGATGTAAATCTTACCATATTTCATTGATGCACTTCATTCCTCTACAGAAGTTATGGTCATCTGCTTACCATTACTTATGTTTCTGATACCTTTCACAATATAATGTGGTAGCTAATTTAGCTTTGCTCTTGTTAAAATTGTGACAGCAGTTTGAGCCTATTGTAATATGTCATATATTTATATATTTTATATTAATTATATATATAGTAATAAGAAATTCCATGTTAATCATGTGTTCAATCTTTTCATGGTTTAAATCAGATGCACCCAATAAACTTCTGTGTTCTGAGTGCTAGGTCCCCAGCTCATGACAATTTGGAATACGGAGCCTTGCTAGAGGAAGTGTATTGCTGAGGGTGAGGTGTGGGGTGTTATAGACATCACCCCCTTACCAGGCTGGGCTCATTCTCTGCTGCTGTTTTGTGTGGGAAGCAAGTGATGTTCAGCCTCAGCTCACCCCATCCTTTCTCCTGCCACCATGATGTTTTCCTCTCAGGACTATAAGCCAAAATAAGAACGTTCCTCTCAGCAGCTGCTTGTGCTTAGTTGCTTTGTTCCCAACAAGAAGGAAGCTGCAACATAACTGTCATTCAACTCAAGTTCATCTCTCAGTCATACCTGTGGGTTTCATGAGTTCATTTTACCTTTGATAACTGGATCTGTCCTCAGCATTAAACATCAGTGGAGGAGGCTCCTGTAATTTTGGAGGAAGCACAATTCTTGTATTTTGTTTCTATCAGTCTTGAGGCTGATGCTTCTCACATGCATGGACTTTACTGTCATTTGAGACATAAACCTGCCATTGTGTTCCAAATGTAGTTAAATGCTACTATTGAAAATGGTTTAAAGATGATTTGAGAATCGATTATAGCAGGAAAAGCTTGACAAATTACATGTTTAGATATTACTCTTTTAATAACATTTGCATATTAACATTTTTACAAAACATTTCTCATAAAATATTTTTTTCTCTTTTTTTGTGTTTGCTATTTAAGAGAAAATTCATAATGTTCTTGTTTCAATTTTGTAAACTGTAATATATATTTCAGTGATTTCAGACATGGTGTGAGTCACATTTTCCCTCCCATTAAGTGTTATAGCCCATATTTCTGCTAGATATATTTTAATTATGATGTTTTATCTACCACCATGTATTTAATAAGGTATAAAATGTGAATTTTTCTTCTTAAATTTACCATTCTGAGTAACATTCCAGGAAGGCTGCTACAGCTTCCAAAAAGTTTGTTTTTTTAGTTTTAATTCTAGAGATTTGAATTGAATTCATGAAAATTAGGTAAATTCCAAACACGTGTGTTAATATTAAAATTTTTATAAGTTAATATGAGATTCCCATCTCAATTAGAATTGTTAATATCATTACCATATATTTTGACTCCCTTGAAAAATCATAATTGGACTTTTCTTATCATAATTTTATGGTTTGACTCCCAATAAAATGTATTAATACATTTTAAAATGATTCATCTTGTGTAAAAATCTGTTTTTATTTTCCTGTTTTATTTACTTTTTATTGATATAGTATAATGAAAGTGCATGAAATATTCATATACCTTTAATGTTATTTATATATATTAACTTTATTTTTACTTCTCAGTTGGGTTGCCTATTGTGCTTCTATATATACCTTGTTGTTTTCTTGTTATAAATTAAAATAAATGTGTTATTTTTGTATATTTATAGTTAGATTCACTTATGACAAATAAATGCTAGATCTATTATAAATACTTTAGTAATTGCACCTAGAAAGGTTTGGAGAATGAACAGAGGATAAATAATATTACAGAATGCAAAATAAGTTTCTTTAAGTTATTTCTGTTGCAGCATTCCTGGTATGTCATATACTTAATATTGAACTTATATTGTGTGCACCTGAATATGAACTGCTCAGTACACTGATTTTTCTGTATTTTAGTGGTAACATGAATTTCCCCAGTAATTATAAAACACTTCATATAAGATAGAAAATAATCATGAAATAAATATGTATTACAATTCATATAAGACAGAAAGCAATCATGAAATAAAGATGTATCACAAATCTGTAATCATTATTTTAATATCTGGTAGCAAAACACTATCATTTTGTCAAACCTTTGTTGGCTTCTATCACTATTCTATTTATAATTTTACTTTTGATAAATTTCTTATTTCCAATAAATTGTTAGATTTTTAATTGACATTATCAACACAAGGAATAATTTCCCTCTTTCCCATAAACTGTCTCCATTTTATATATAAGAAATAGTTATTAAAAAATCCATTACTGTCATTGACTCATTCTAAACCCTTACATACAGGTTTGAGTAAGTTCAAGTTTACTCAGACATCTACACTTAAAGGTACTGCTATTATACACATTTGAAAATAAATTGCTCATCATCACTCTAAAAACTGTAACCCTTTAACTTAAAAAGACCACCAATAGAGTTCCTTAACCACAGACTATACATACTTATACCTCTCATTTGTACATATTTATACTCTTTAACTTAATAAGGAAATGTGTGGGGATTCCACAATACACAAGCATTGCTGTAGCATGGACACCTAATAAAATGAATTTTATGGACAAATCAGTTTCTTGGTCTTTTTATCATGCATTGTGCTTTCCTTTTAAAATTTAATTTTTTTCCAGTTCTCTGTCTCCAAATGAACTACTTGGTCTCTAGAGTTGTTACTATAGACTGTGTATTTAATTAGATAAACAAAGAATTATGGTTATTTGTGAAACTTTTAATATGTTGTTGGTGTCAAAATGCAACTGGTCTTTAATTACTTTTAAAAGAATAAAATGAATAAACCAAATTCTGTTCCTATGTACTGTTGTTAATGCATTTCTACGACTACCTCCAAGTTCTTCTGCAGCTTTAGCTTGTACAATATATTTTCCTATTGAAAAAAAAAACCTCATAAAGAGATAATTATAACCTGATATAAAACCTATATGTTTACATTTAAATGAGTTCCTCTTTGAAATCAAAAATATACATAGGACCTAAGGTTATAATACTGTACTTAATAACTGTAATTAAACATATTTAGCAGTAAGACAATCTGTGGGCTAACATCTTCATATCATCAAGAGGCTGGATGGGGATTACAGAATTCATCCTTGCTATGACAGCTCCTTCAGTCTTCTCCCACACCTCTGGTACCATGTATTACCTGCCTCAACACTAAAGCAGGGGCTTTTCCTCATGTGCATTGCTGAGCTCATGCAAACTTCCACCAACATCCCTCAGTTTAGTTTGCTCTCAGTGTCATGGTCACAAAGTCTACTCATTCAGGTGTCTAAGTTTTTTCCTATCCTAGTCCTTCCTTTCTAGATTGACTGATAACCAATCATACCTGATGAGCTCTTCAGTGTCTTCTTTTTGGCCAATTTAGGACACTTATATTTGGAAGAGATGCCCCATTAATCCAGGGAACCCCAAACTGAACCTGTTGACTCTTGTGGTTCCTGATACACTTTAAAGAAGGCTCTAAAGCCAAAACAATTATCAAAGTAACAATGAGCAGATAATTTCCAACACCCACAATGATAACAGAATGTGAAAGAAAGCAGACTCAACAAACTGCATCAGAAAACACACAAAAATATTTTTTTCATTTGACAATGTCTGAAAAAGCAAAAATAATAATCAATACAAAATGTGAAACACAGAGGAAACATTTAGAAATATTACAATATTGTTATGTTATATATGATGTTATGTATGAGGCTATATTAATTTACAGTGGTTTTCTGAAAGAAAAGCATGTATGCAAATGAGTTCCAACATGAGTAGATGACTTTTCCAGAAATATCATTATATGTAAAAAATAACTTGCAGAAAACTGATGGCTATTTGGACTTAAGTTTCTGACAGATAGTTTCTTGAAATTAAACTAAACCTGACATCTTAAAGAAGTTTGTGATTGTAACCATTGTGTTTTTCTCTTGCATGTGCAAGTAGAAGCCAGATGTTTACACTGGGTTCATTTTCAGCTGCCTTCTACCTCCGTTTTTGAGTCAGAGTCTTTCACTGAACCCAGAGCTTACGTGTTTGGTTGGCCAGGAGGTCTCAATGATCTTCCTGTCTTCACCTCCCCAATGCTGGAATTACAGTGCATTTCCATGTGTGGATGTTGTGTATTGGAACTCAGGTTCTCATCCTTACAAGCTAAGTACATCACCTACGCTGCAATGTATAAGTTCAATGTTTGTGCTTCTAAAATTTGATTCTTTGTTTGTTTTTCTGAGGCAAGGTAGGATCCCGCTCTAACAAAAGCTGACCTGGAATTCACTATGTAATCTCAGAATGGCCTTGAACTCACAATGATCCTCTTAACCTCGGCCCCCCAAGTGCTGGGATTAAAGGCATATCCCACCAAATATTAGAATTTTTGACAAACTCTGTTCATCACCATGAGGTTTAAAGCATCCCAACTTTATAAGATGTATGGATAATTTGCTCAATAATGTAAAACATGTGTCTTAATTGTTTGATAATAAAATGTGTCAACTTTTGAAAATATGGGTTTCTCTCAGTGAACCATCATATTCTTAAAGACTGGTAACAAAAATGTGTGTTAGTTAACTAATGTTTCAAAGACCAAAATTGAATAAAGTTTTTAAGGCAACAGAAAAAAAATTTAATTCAAATACTTTATTTTAAACCATGTAGCCAACATTCAGTGATGCTAATACATATTTTCATGTAATACCAAAGGAAACTGTTATTCCCTTTTTAACAGAATTATGCCCATGAGCCTGTATTAACATATGTCCAAATTCATATATTATAATGGAAATTCAGTAGATATTGAAAGCAATTTTTTTTTCAGGTAGGGTTTTGCTGTAGTCCAGGCTGACCTGGGACTAACTCACTCTGTAATCCTAGGCTAGCCTTGAACTCACAGTGCTCCTCCTAACTTTGACCCTGAGTATTGGGATTACAGGTGTATTTTACCACACCTGGCTCGTTGACTTTTGTTAGTGCATTACTCCACAAATTCTCTCAGTATCTAAGGCATTACCATATTCTTTGTCTTTTTTCTCTTTTAGAACATATTATAATTTTCATGAAAAAGTTACTATGAATTAGTATTTAATTCACTTGCTGCATTTATCTTATTATTTATTTGCAAGAGGACAGAGATAGAAAGAAGACAGACAGGGAGAATGGGCTTGTCATGGCATCTAGCCACTGCAAATCAATTTCAGATATATGCATGACATTCTGCATCTGGCTCTAAGTGGGTATTGGTATTCGAACCCAGGTCATTATTCTCCTCAGGCAAACACCTTAACTGCTGAACCATCACTCCAGCTCGACTTACTGTATTTAAAATTTGCTCAGTTTTAATTAAATATTAACATAAAGTTCATACCTTGAATTCTTTGGATCCTTAGTATTTTAACACAATAAGAATATGAGGAGAAAAAGAAATTTAAGTTTTACTGGGTTAATTTTCAGTGCAGTTTACAAAGGATGATGAATGACCATAGCAAGCCATCGTGATAAAATAGTGCTCAAGCCTTCTCTATTTACACAAATTTGAAATATATGGAATTTTTGGTATTAGTACTCATTGCCACTTTTGTTAATATTTATGGTTATTCATGACTAACACAGTGGCTAAGATTTATATTATGTTTCTTCACTCTAATATTTTGTTAAACAAGAGATGAGGGGCAGGCTTCATGCCAGGGACAACTACTCAATAAATCTGAGTTCTTATTTTTTCACTCTGCTTGCTTAATTTATATTTTTTACTTTAAGATCAATAATCTGGCAATAATTGTAGTCCTTGAGTCATACATTGTCAGTCATTTGCTTTTTACATTGCAAGTTTATTTTATAGATAATGATTATTAGAAAATAAAAGCATAGGCTGAAATGAAAATGGAATCATATTCTAATGAATGGAAACAAGTGAAGGATTTGAAATAATTTACATTATTTTTCTGGTGATAATAAGCAGTACACTTTTAGAAAAAAATAACTTGTGTCTACTTATATTTCTCTATGACTTCTTAGAATAGAGTATTATTAAATGAGCATGGATGAATGATTTACAAACACTAAACTAAAGTTGCCTATGTGTTCTTATCAATCTTTAGATGAAGATCTAATTTATTTATTTGTTTTCCTTCATAACTACTGAACTTTCTGAAAAGTTCAGTGCATATTTGTATAAAAAGTAGCTGTTTCTCTTTTTTCTTTGTAGTGATAAATATCCCAGTACTAATGTGACTTAAATGAATAAAACAATCTTTTCAGTCCACAGTAGCTACAAATCTATCTTCTATCTATCTATCTTTCCATTTTGACATAAAGATATAGATATAGAGATAAAGATATATATTAAAATAAAATTAAATTCCTTACACTTTACTCTATAAGATATTCACCAATAGAAAACAACTTTGCTGAAGAGATGATTCTATAGATAAGAATTTATACCTCTCAGTCATGAGGTCCTATGAGGGCCTAATTAACACTGGGTTCCACTCCCCAGCACCCATGTAAGTACCTGGATATGACCACACACATCTTTAACTCCAGTTCTGTTGCTTGCTTTTTTGAGAATGGCAGTTCTAGGTTCAGGAAAACAAACTCAAGGGAACATGGGGCTGAAAAAAAAGAAGAGGATAGTGGGCACTCTCTTGTGGATCTGAACATGCGTGTGCATACTACACACAAAGCACACTGCACACATTGCTCATACACACACCACACAAATCACATTGCAAACATTATTCACACACGCATACACACACCACAGAAACAAAACAAATCAATTTTTAGATAGCTTCTTGCGGTCTACATGGCTCATGCATTTAGTCATGATAAAATCCTAAAATACTTTGGTATATTTTTTTCCCAGAAAATTGTAATTGATTTTATAATCAGTAGATCTGCAAGGTCCAAAATGGTAACCATCCCTCAGAAGTTAGTTAGTGCAGTGCTGAAAGGCACTGCATAAGCTGCCTGGGGAAAGAAAGACATGAAGAACTTTATGGTTTATCACAGCAAAATGATACTCTGGAGTGAACAGAAACTACTGATATGAAACACAGTCAGCCTCCATGAGTAGGCTGAACACACTTCCTACTGGGAGAGAACAGAGAACCAAGACAGGAACAATTGTGTAATGGAGGCCCAAATGCCTAGGGGAAGCAATCAACAGATTTTAATTTGGCCAAGTAATCCACTCAGTGACAAAGAGCCCTTGACTGAAATTGGGGATTTGGGGCAAAATACAATGGGAACCTAAATCTTTGACCCCCAAAGAGAAATTCACTTTACAAGTGATTTATAAAGAGCTACTAACAGTAGAATCTAGCTAATTCAGAAATGTGTATCTCAGTTAACCTGTACTGATCTCACCCTCCTATGGAGATTCTTTTTGTATTTTTCAGAAGGCAGTGAGAGAGCTGTGGTCTTTCCAGCCCTACCAACAAACCACATACCAATAGCTGACATCCTGACAAGAGACGAGCCACCCCAGACCTACCATGGAAGATCCACATGGAACCCCACAGAGAGTGGTGGGATAAGCAAGAGACCTATAACCACAGCCAATCAGTCAACCCAGGATAAGCCAGACAGATACCAATGATCTTCAAAACAACCTAAAGCAGAAGTACAGAGACCCCTAATACCTCAACAATAAAGCAGCCTTAATACCCACCATGACTCAGGGAACTGAGTGGAAGAGGGGGCAGAAAGATTGTAAGAGCCTTAGTGGAGGAGAATATCCAGAGACATTGATCCCCTCAATAACAACAAAGGGGGTTGTAACCAGTTTGACTCCTAGGCTATCTATAACTCTCTACCTCATGGACTGATCCAGTTTGCCCACGGAGGAGGATATCCAGTTGATTGGGGACAGGGAAGTGGGAAATCGGGGAGCTGGGGTCACTAACACATTATTTGCTCATTCAGTGTTTGTAAATATGGATAATAAAGATATATTTTATATAAATAAATAAATAAATTAAATGATACATGGAAATATATCTATCATCTACCACTTATCACTAGGAAATCCCCACTATAAGGAACAAAATGAGACAGGAAGGACTATTCTTCATTGATCAAAAGATTAAAATAACCATTTACACTCATTTTTTCTGTTATATTTGTCTGTCCTTAATTAGGAATGAATATAGAATGTCAATTTTGTCAGAATCACAAAAAAGTTGATGCAGTTGCCAATGAAATTTCTGATGAATTAATATATGGATAAATATTAGGTTTAAATAGACCAATTTCTGAGTTATGATAAGCCATATATTATCAAAGCAGAGAAAATGTACATGTAGAAAGAAAAGGAAGATATTACAAGATAGAGTTAACAATGCTCTGATCAGTGAGCAAGCCACATCATAAAATGCTTCTTGAAAGTAGAGTTTATCTAACTATGAATGTAGACACAAATTCTACTTTATTTAAACTGATAAGTAAATTGAATGCGAAGGTTGAGCAGATAAGTCTTCTTGTGTAAAGCAGTGAACTGATATGCTTGGTAGAAATATAGATCAGAAAGACATAAAAAAAACTTTATGGTTTATCACAGCAAAAATTTAAACAAATTTAAAGCTATAGGAACAGATACTGATTTTAACTTAGGCTGCAATAATTAAGTTGATTACTACCATTAAGGCTGGGCAAAGCATTTTGCATTGAAACACTGAAAATGATGCCCTGTAGGTAAGCCTGGAAGGTAGGTGACTTGAAGGAAGACTGGTGAAGGAGTTTACTGCTATTCAATTTCAAGGTTTATTCTCTGATAGATTTATGAATTTGGCTATGCTTCACACTTAGTGCTGATTTGGGAAGCATGAAAATTTGATGGAAGAGAATAATGAAGTCCCTTCAATTCAAAAAGCTGCTGTTGGTATATAGCATGTGAAACAGGGATATTCCTGAATAGAGGCTTTGTAAGGCCAATGTATGAAGGTGAACTGATTCTAGGAGCTGCTGAGTTGTGGCATGTAACACAGGGTTGTTGGAATCCCCATGAGAAGATCTAATAAGTCCATTATATGAAGATGAACAACTTCCTGGAGCTGCTGGGATGCAGCAATAGAAAACAGGGTTGAAATCCTTGTATTGAATCCTTGTAAGGCTCCTTTATGGAAGTATAAAGATGAAATGTGAGTTGCAATGTAGATTTAGAGATGTTTTCAATGCTCATGAATATGGAAGGGTTGCCATGGAGAGATACTGGCTTGGGATGGAGTTTCCCTTAGCTGTTAAGCCCAGTCAGAGGGACAGAATTGAAAAAATCAGAGACTTTTGTCACTGATTATGTTGGCATTGAAATGCAGATATTTGATGTTTGCCTATTGGTTAATAAGTTCACATTGGTTCTATCTCTCTTTGTTCTGTCTTTTTACAATGATTAGTTTGTGCCATCATGTGTTGAGAATCTATAACATGTGTTTTGATCTCATAGGGTTCATAATAATGAGACAGTTTT
>PVHP010035902.1:0-18230 GCA_004024765.1 Zapus hudsonius
GTTCTGTAAATATCTGTTATTCCCAGTTGATCAATAGTGTCATTAAGCTCTGTTATGTCCCTGCTGATCTTCTGTTTGGTTGATCTGTCTAGAGCTGATAGAGATATATTAAAGTCTCCTACTATGATGGAATTAGAGTCTATTTCTGCTTTATTTTTTGGTTAGGGTTTCCTTTATGAACTGTGTTTCACCCATATTTGGTGCATATATGTTAATGATGGTGATATCTTCCTGCTGGATCATTCCTTTGATGAGTAAGAAGTGACCATCATTATCCTTTTTAATTGATTTTGGTGTAAAGTCTATTTTGTCAGAGATTAATGTAGCCACACCTGCTTTCTTTTTACTTCTACATGCCTGATAAACTGTTTTCCATCCATTTACTCTAAGAAGATTGCTGTCTTTAGAAGTAAAGTGCGTTTCCTGAAGGCAGCAGATGGAAAGGTCCATTTTTCTGATCCACCTTGTAAGTCTGTGTCTTTTTATAGGGGAGTTAAGTCCATTTATATTCAGTGATATAACTGTGAGGTTTGCTTTAAGCCCTGCCATGATGAAGGGTTAATGGCGGTTGTTGTCTGTGCTGCTGTTATAAGTGCACTGACTGTGATTGTCATGTCTGATCTCTGGTACTCTTCTGAGATATATTTCTTGTTTCTTCTGTGTGGAATATCTCTTGCAGGATCTTCTGAAATTTTGGCTCTGTTTTCAAATAGTCGTAGAGCTGGTTTACTTCATGGAACACTTTCACTTCTCCATCTATCATGAGGGATAGCCTTGCTGGGTACAGTAGTCTAGGTTGAAATCCATACTTTTTTAGGCCCTGAAAAGCATTATTCCACGCCCTTCTGGCTTTCATGGTTTCTAATGAGAAGTCTGAGGTAAATCTGATGGCTTTTCCTTTATAAGTTATGGTTTGCTTTCCTCTAGCAGCTTTGAGTATTTTCTCTTTGCTTTCTGTGTTAGGCATCTTAATTAAAATATGTCTTGGAGAATTCCTCTTCACGTCCTGTCTGTTTGGAGTCCTCTGGGCCCCTTGAAAGTTGAGTGGGCTTTCTCTTGTTAAATAGGGAAATTTTTCTTGAATAATTCTGTTTTAGATATTTCCTATGCTCTTAGCCTGGGTTTCTTCTCCCTCTGGGATCCCCATGATTCTAATATTGGGCCTCTTTATAGTATCCCATAGATCCCTCAAATTTTGCTCACTTGATTTCTTGAATTTATTGAAACCTATAACATCCTTATTAATTCCTTCTGACTTGTCTTCAACTTCTGAGTCTGTCCTCCAGATTGTCAACTCTCTGGGACTGATTTATTCAAGGGAGGTTTTTAACATCTCCTTTTCATTATTGGTTTCTGCTATAATTTTGTTTATAGTCTCTAATTCTTTGGTGAGATCCAATTTCCAATCTATTTTTGTTTTTGCTTGGGATTCCTGATAATCATTTTTAAGTTTTCTGAAGTCCTCATCAAATTTAATCAATTGATTGTCTAGTTCCTCCCTTAGTTGATTAATCTTCAATTCACTTAATGTATTTTTGAATTAATTCACATTTTTCTCCATTAAATTCATTCTGGAGTCTATGCTTGAGTTAGAAAGCTTTATCTCATTCATGTCTTTTCTCATAATTTCCATATCAGCCATTAACTGTTTCATATTTGCATTGCAGTTGTGGTCAGGAGTCATATTATTCTCTCTTTGCGATTGTATATTTGCTGCCTCTACTTCCTTGCCAGTTTCCTGTTCCATAAATGGACTAGGGGCCCTGGGATGGGGAGTGCCTTCTTTGATTTCTGTGTTTTTTTTTCTGTTGGTTTCTGCCCATGTCCATGTAGGGGAGTGGGACTCAGGCACCCTGGGGAGTGCTATTCAGCCCACTTTACTTCCTGGCAGTGGCGCGTGATCCCTGGTACTCGCCGAGACCGCCAGTGCCCTCCTTGCAAGTACCTGTCTGAACCGGCCTCTGCCTAGGTTCCCAGGTATCTGCCTGAGGTCTGGCCCCAGAACCAAGCTAGGTCAGGTTGCCCTAGGATCGCATCTGCCTGTGTATGTAGGGGGGGTCGTGGAGAGAGATGCGCCTGAGGATCGGGTCCTGGAGGGAGGGTGGCCCCCGCGATGGGAAGCCGCTGAATCAGTGGCACAGGCTCAGAACCGACGGGAGAAGACAATGGCGGGAACTTGTGGTGGGGGAGGGTTCAGCTCTGTGTTCCCCTGTGGAGCAGAGAGCTGCTGGGGAACCCTGTGGTGGTCCCGAAGCTGGGGAGAGGCTGGGCTTGTGTTCAGGTCTGGCTGTGATTCGGGGCCTGGATCCCAGCTGGAAAATCAAACCTCCACTGAGAGACAGCACGTGCCCTCCTGGCAGGTACCCGTCTGAACCGCCTCTGCTGAGGTTCCCAGGTAACTGCCTGAGGTCTGGCCCCGGAATCAAGCTAGGTCAGGTTGCCCAAGGATCACGTCTGCCTGTGTATGTGGGGGGGGGTCATGGAGAGAAGCGTGTCTGAGGATCGGGTGCTGGAGGGTGGGGAGCCCCGCGAGGGGAAGCCGCTCAATCGGCGGCACGGGCTAGGAACCTGCCACGAGGGGACAATGGTGGGAGCTTGCGGTGGTGGAGGGTTCAGCTGTCTGCTCCTCTGCAGAGCAGAGAGCCGCTGGGGAACCCCATCTGTGCTGGCACGAGAGCTGGGGGGATGAGGGAGGACCTGGGCTCAGGTCCAGCCGGTGTCAAAAGTTTGGATCCCAGCTGGAAAATCAAACTTTTATTGAGAGAGTCCTGGTGACGCTGTTACTCATCCACCATCTTGCTCCGCCTCCACACATTGTTTCTTTTAAAACAAGATAGAAAGACTGTGATCCTACTTCATTTCGTTTCATGGTTCTACAATATCTGGAATATCATGCCTAAATAAAAGGGGACATTATTTGCTATGATTACACCAAGACGTTAAGACACTGTATGCTGTGATGGCAATCAGTATTATGTAGAAGCTACAGAGACAGAATGCAGGGACTAGCTCACAAGGCTCAGTTCACTGTGACACTGCAGTATGGATGGTGCCTCCCAGTGAACACACTGCACCTTTGTTCTTCCTCTTGCAGCTTCAAAGGATAGTGTATTCATCTTAAATTTACATAAAACATTAGGAAACATGGTAGTTGTTCAGGATTAAAATAAAATAGCAATGTAAATTAACTTGAATATTAAATATATTCACATGATCACTGTTGTGATTCAAATGGCCACTAATGAAGTTACACAGCAATATATGTACAGAACATCTGCCACAGCAGTTTTTGTAGGAGACCAGGTAAACACAAGACAATCTTGTATCCGTTCTTCATGTATGAAAGGGGTTACAAGTTGTTAGCATTTTCTTTCTTCCAGGGGAGCAACTTCTAGAGTCAGAACGAATTGAGGAAGGTCTACCTTCTTGGGGATTTGAACCTGCTGACCATGAGACAGATTCTTATAAGTGGAGGATAATCAAATCTGAAGATAGTAATGAAGCTCAGAGTATCAGCAGTGGCATTCAGCAGACATCCACCACAAAGAGGAACAGTAAATCCTATAGCAGAGCCTTCTGAGAATACGGCTGCTGTGGCTGAGGTTGGCTGCCTCCTGGTTGAGGCAGGGCTGATGATGTTAAAGTATAGTTTGGCATCTGGGACATATTAGTTCCTGCATTCTGGTATATAGTGACATCAGCAGGTGCAGCAGCAGCAGCAACAGCAATAGCAGCAGGAGGAGGACTATATATTGAAGCCTGGTTGGGATATACACTTCCTTGAACAGAGCTAACCATTGCTTTTGGATAAGAAGCTTGGGTATGCTGACTAGGAAGGGCTGGGCTTGCAGAAGGAGGAACTGCTCCTGGGCTGAGAGAAGATAACTGTTCAGGGGAAGACTGTAGCTCTGGAAATGACTCATCTGGGCACTCTCTGCAACCAAGTAGGCGCCACTTTGAGGAGGCCCTGGATATACCTGAGAACAAGAAACACCAGATGACTGCATGTAATACTGCTTATTCTGTAATTTTGCATACATGGAATACATTGGATCTTCATTCATTAACTTTGTATATAATGAAAGTGCCTCCATCACTTTAAGTTCTGAGAGTTCTGAATGTTTTCTATCAATATCTTCCAGCTTTTCTTCAATGAGAGGTCCCATCTAGTGATACATTGCTTCTAGGTGCAGTAACTCTGGTAAGTCTGGCTGTTTATCGTTGGGGTCTGCACTCTGCAACATCTGCAGTAACTGGTCCATTTTTTCTTCATCAATAAAGGCTGGCTCGGGCTCTGGTTCTATTGTCTGTATCTGAACTTCATCATTAAACTGTACCGTCATCTTCTCTGTTTTAATCATTTCTGGCTCAGCAGTGAGATCTGCAGTCACAAAATTAGAAGGAAATAGTCATATGCCTTGCTGAGTTTCACCTTTCCACCAGATGGGATCATTGTCATCAAGAACTGTAATAATTTCTACAACTTTCAAAGTAAGTTCATTATCTTCAGCCGCTTCAAAGTCATATATAGCACGAACTTTTCGGCCTTCATGTTGGTGGTTAGTTAAAAGTTTGAGGTGCTTGGATACAAAGTGGAAAGGGTAGCTGACTGCTGCCTTTGCTCCTTGAGGGACAACTCAATGGCTTTGGCTAAGTCTTCTTCCTTTTTGTTAGCCACAGTGCCAGGGTCCTTGGCTATCAGGGCTTGGCTCGCTTCTGCTTGTTCTGCAGCCTGAGAATTGTAGCTGGGAATGTAACCCCTTGTTCTTTAAGGTTTTTAATCATTGCTGATATTAGACTGAGCTGTGGATCATTTTTAAATTCATCTGTCCATTCAACCATAAAAGCCTTTAATTCTTCCCTTACTTTAGGATGACCCTTATTCAATACGTTGCTTACTTCACTAGCAAAATCTCTTGAACATACTTCTAAATGAAAAATTTTGCCACAGTTTGATACCCATGCTCCCAGAAGAGTCAAAGCTTGCATAGCAACATGGGGGTCTTTATGGTTCACCCTTCTCATAATAGAGCGAAGACAGTCTTTAGGTCCAGTGAGATTGGCCAACCTTATCACAAATATCCAAGATGAGGCCCCAGTCCTCAGCAGGATTCATCTCACTGGTTGCTTTCTCAACAAAGGGTTTAGTGGCAAAGAGAGGCATGCCCACTGCGTGCCCGCCAAGGTATCCCCAGGGACCCCCGCAACACCACGGCTGTCAGGGTGCAATGAAGGAAGGAAGGCTCCTCGGACAAAAAAAAAGTAAGGAGAGATGACGATGGTGGGCTCCAGGGAGGCCACAGCTCTCCACTTTCTTGTGAGACGGTGACTGTCACTGATTCAGCTAGACAAGCCATCAGGCTAGCCCTGAGAAAACTCCTGTTTTCTCCTCCATGCACACACTCCCCATCCTTGGCATTTATTGTGGGTGCTGGAGATTTGAACCACTCAGGTGCTCACGCTTGATGGAATGTATTTACATATTTACTTTCTTCTTAGGAAAAACTGTAACTTACTTAGACTTATAGCTCCAGTTCCTAGCATAAGGCCTGGTTTATAGTAGTTTTTCTGGGAGTATTTACAAATGTTAGCAGTGAATTCAACTCAAAGCGAGTACTTTGGTGGTTTGTAGTAGTACTGAGGAGTGTGGAAAGATAGAAGAAACTGAAGCTGCAAGGGAAGTTCTAAGGAACTGTTAGAATGAAGGCCCCACTGACAAAATATTTACAAGTCACATCATAGATTGAAAAATCTTTATTTGTAAGAAGAAAGAAACAGGAGAGAGAGGGTGAGAAGAGAGCACATGCGCGCACACAAGCACATGGACACGCCAGGGTCTCCTGTTGACGCAAAGGTACTCTAGACCCATGTGGTGCTTGGTGCATCTGGCTTTCTGTGGGGACTGGGGAGAAGAACTATGGCTTTGCAGGCAAGCACCTTAACCACTGGTCAATCTCTCCAGCACTGATTCCTATTTTTAAAGTTTTTTTTTACATCTAGGAAGAGATAAAGATGGCAAGTGAGTCAGGATTAAAAGGCACACGAGTTAAAAACAGAGAGATAGGTAGAGAAGACAGTTAGACCAGTCATAGAAAAACGGTTGAGTTTAGAGTTAAAGGGAAGAAGTATAGTATATATAGTTGTTGTTAAATTCAGCAAAAAGTCAAAAATGACTAAGAAAGTACAGTTTGGTTGGGTGATTGGTATGCCACTGATACCTTGCAAAGAATAGTTTCTAGTAGAATGGTAAAGACCAGAAAGAGGCACAGGAGTTATAAAAAGAATTCAGAGGCAGCAGGTATAGAGTTGTCTGAAGTTAAAATAAGTGTGATATTCTACATTAGGAGACAGTTCTTTATGGGTATATCACATTTTTTGGTATGATTCGGATATTCTAAGCAGTGAGTTTGTATTCTAAATATCTTTGAGAGCTAGAGATAGTGTTTGTTCTTAATGTTTCCTGACTAGAAGAATTTCTTTTCTGAGGATGGTAAAATTTCCGATGGCACTTTGCTTACATTTGCCTTTTCCTCTATCTCTCTTTTCTCCCTTATTTCTGGTTTTTTCTGTGTCTCACCTTGCCGCATGTGCAGATTATAATATCTGGCCCCCTTCTCAAAGTGCTGCTCCATTGATGAGCCTGGGGACCTGAAGGAAGGACTTTATTGGGCGGCTGCTTTTGCCATGAGTAATAAATGACCTTTTTCTCTGACTCATGAGTCTTATATTTTTCTTTTAGCATGTGTATACTGTGACAACCAACCTGTTAAATTTTAATTAGGGTAAAGAGACCCTTCACAATTCCTGATTAAAAAATGTGTTAGAGATGTACTAAATATGAACGGTGTGTATAACTTAGTTGGTGGAGTGCTTGTCTAGCATGTAAGAGGCCCAGAATTCTATTCCCAGCATCACACAAAGTGGGCATGGTAGCATATTCCTGTAATTATAACACTGAGGAATTGAAGGCAGGAGGATCAGAAGTTCAAGGTCATCATCAGCTACATAGTGAGGTCAGTCAGGGCTACTTGAAATTCTGTCTCAAAACCATAAACAAAATAGACTGCATAGAAAAGGTGAAGCAGAAGGTACAGAAAAGAGAAAGGAAGAGAGCTCAATTATTCAAGACTACCAGAAACAAGTTGGTTGTGGAAAGGACACAAATTTTTGAGTCAAGAGGAAAGAAAAACTTGTAGGTCTACATAGAACTTTAAAATAATTTACAAACCATCTCTTTGTTATGAAAATTTGACACTGTGGATTCAGAAATTTTGATATGAAGAAAGATGAAATCATTTGGCAAATATATTCTATTTTGTTTTTCTACAAAAAGTATCAGGCAAGGCCATCACTTAGGAAAAGGATGTTAGATTTCTGCACTAGGAATAAGGAAGAGATGAATAAAGAATATATTAAGATACAGAGATGCAGATGACAGCAGTCAGCAAGGTTTGATTTTAAAACTCAAACAATCTAATAGCAAAACTGAATACCATTATGAAAAGTTCAACACTAAGTTGTATTTTTCATGTATTAATTTGGAACTAGTTTGGCATAGCAAAATGTCAGGAGATAAATAAGTGGAATGGGGAGAGCAGAAGGGGTAAAGTGACCAACAGTTGGGATGAGGGTGAAAAACAGATAAAAGGGTAAATTGAAGATATTTAAGGGAAAAGATAGAAGACAATGGTCAGAAAGAACAGCTCTGGTTTTAAGAGCTGTTCCAAGGTATAGTCATGCTAATTCATAGCTTAAGTAGAAATGGAGGATTTTAGAGCTCTGGAAAACCACTGAATTGAGAATTTAGATGGGTTATTGACACAGGCTCTGGAAATGGTCCTCTATCACAGGAGACAAGGCAAGAAGGAGCTGATTCATGCAGGGAGGTACAGGGTATTATTATATCCAGTGATGACCTAATCAGATGGCACAGATTTCAGAGAGGCGATGATGGTACGAAGTCAGTGAAGAATACTGAGAGGTATAAAACAGGCTGCTGCCTTCCACAAAAGGCAGAGTGCCATCTGGGAAAGGCAGATTTCAGTGGAGGCATTTCAAAAAAATTCTCATGAAAAAGAGATTGGTGACTGAGGAGACAGAGCAGTGGGTAAAGGCATGTCTTGCAAGAATGAAGACTTGAGTTCGAGCCTCTGTACCCGTATAAACGCTGGTTGTCTTGGTACACACCTCTTTGGTGCTAGGGAGGCAGACATAAGTGGATCGCTGGAGCTCAATGGTCTCAAAGAGGTGGATGCATACCTGAGGATAACACCTGACATTGTCCTCTGGCGTCCACACATGCATGCACACCCCCTCCACGTGTGCACTCCCATAGATGCACACTGTACATCATAGACATAAATATATAAAAAAAGAATAAGGGCAGGGTGATAATTCATAGTATTACAGGTCATAGAATAACATGCATAAAAGGGAGCTGAGCTGGATAAGAAAAGGTCAGTGATTGGGATTGGCAGAATATGCTCCTGGGCACACACATAAACCAAGTGCTTAAATCATATTTTGATTGTACTAAGACTAAACACAATGATCTGATATTAAGATTACAAATATTTTGTAGGACATTATCTTGAGGAAAAAAGAAAAAAATATATATGGGACGTGTCTAATACTTAAATACCATTTGTTAAGATAGAGAAGATAACTCATGAAATATAGACACATACTTTAAGCAGACTTTTAAAGCTTAGAATGGTGACTAATATGCCAGTTTATGTCAGATGGGTCACATCTTACCAAACATTTGAAAAACTACACAACTGAGTCTTTATGTATTTTTCTTCATATAAATATATGAATTAGAAAGCTTGGTGAGTATTTCACTTTCATATAAATTATAGCAAGAAAGTAGAAGTAAAACTGTCTTGAGGACCAAGGGAACTAACAAGAGGGCAAAGGGTACAGGGCAGATGATAAGGAAGTATAGTGGAGAATATGCCCAAAGTATTATACATCTGTATGAAAATACCTTTTTTCTTTTTTTTTTTTTTTTTGAGGCAGGGCCTCACTCTAGCCTAGGTTGACCTGGAACTCATTTTATAGCATCAGGCTGGCCTCAAATTCAGTGATCCTCCTACCTCTTTATGTAAACAAACTAGTACCATGTATAATGAATATATGCCAGCAGGGAAAAAAGAAAATACTGACTTAAGGTTTTGGAATGAAGATTTTACAGTAATGTTATTACACATGTGACTTTAGTTTACAATATTAAAAGCATACATAAATGATTTGGAAGAGTTTTCCATTTTAAACTGTAGATGTATATATTCTATTTCCTTAAGTAAAGGGGAGATGAGAGTACAACAAATGTAAGTTTAATACAAACACTCAAAATTTGAAGATTGTGTTATGGTCTGCATGTTCTCCCCAAATTCACATTACAAGTTAAATAATATCCAGTTGGTGACACATTGTTTTACCAGATAGAATAAACTAAGAAGATGCACACTGGAGGTTTCTATTTATTTTCTCTAAGGTATGTTGACCACAGACCATAGACCATGCGGCTTTGAATATGGTAAGTGCTGAAACACTTACAGAACAAGTGCTTTTCTGTGAAATTTATTTTTGTGAAATTAACTTCTCACTTTTGTTGATTCAAAATAGAAACTTTACTGGAGAACATGTCTGTATAAAATTTAGAATTCATGCTAAAATAAATCATGATAAACATAACCCTTCTCCATGGTGAACAGCTAGGCATAGATATCTAACTATGTAGATGACTCTCAGAAGCAGTCTCTGTAGTCTCCAGCTCAACTGCTTCAGCTCCTACTCTCGATTACCAATGCTGCTGACTCCCTGTGAACGACGAGGTTCAGGCTACTTCAGCCATAAACTGAACAGCTATACTTTCCCTCAGTCTCTTACAATGCCTATTATATATTTCATCTAAAGAACCTTATTTATTTGCAACTTTTATTTATTTGCAAATATTTTTCTTTACAGTATCATGTTCTTGTTTCTAAGACATAATGTCCTTATGTCTCCCTCAGGATTCTAGTATGCTAATACACTGTTTTTTCCTAAAGTCTCTTCTTTTTCCTTGGTCTGATTTCTTTTCAAGATGCTTAAAAATGATTTTATATAACTATACTGAAATGTTATAATCAATTGGACTCCCAAGTAAATACTGAATTTACCTATATTAATCCTACTTGAAATCCTACTAAAAGACAAATGGGTTTTCGTGAGTTTGAGAACAACGAGAAAGAGGACAATAACAAAATGTTGGAGTCTAGATAGCAGTGTGTCTGTGCAGAGGAGGTAACAGAGACTGCTATCCTTAAGAGTCCTGCTTGTCAGGTTGGTGTATTAGTCAACTTTCATTGCTGAGAAAATACCTGACAAAAATCAGATTAAGGAAGGAAGAGTTTATTTCAGTCTGTATTTCCAGGTTACAGTCTATCATGGCAGAGGAAATGTGGTGGCAACAGCTTGAGGCAGCTAGTCATTCAGTCCACACTGAGGAGAAGCAGAGAAGAGCTCAGCCAGCTCTCTCCTTTTATACAGTCCAGGACCTCAGCCCATGGAATGGGTCTTCCTACATTAATCAACCTAGTCAAGATAGTCCCTCATATCACAGAGGCTAACCTAATTTACATAATTCCTCACAGGTGATAATAGGTCCTGTAAAGTTGACAACCAGCCAACACAGCTGGCCTGTGTTGGCAGATGGGAACTTGAATTTCAAATCATATCTCACCATTTCCTAAATAAGGATCTTCACTGTATCTAAACTGTGCAAACAATATAACTTATAGTGAATATTTTCTTTCTTTGTGAAAGTCTAGAATTTTAGTAGGTGTTAGTTAGAAGCTACCTGCATGATCAATTCCCAGTTAAAAAGAAAAGTGGGCAATGACTTTCTAGTGCTCTTCCCTGGACACAGCATTCTACTCACAGTTGAATGAATTGAGCACATCCAGTGAAGCTTCAGGAAAGAACTCTCTATTCTGTGCCTGAATTCCTCCATATTTAACAATAGTTAACCTTTTCTTTACTAATTTTGCTATGTCCTTTCACTGTAATGAACTCTAACCATAACATAGCAAGACAGCAAGCCTGAAGAATGGTCTTGGAGACCCCTATCACAATGTATCACTTCCTAAGAAAGATTAATCCCAAGACAGGAGAAGGTTGAGAACCAGACTGCTAGACATTTTCATTCAGAATCTTCAAAAGGAGAACCAGAAGGAGCTAACATTCTGAGAGAACAGAGAGGTGGAAGTAAACAGGGGTAAATAATATGTTTGAGAGTATAATCCCTAAATTTCAACCTCTAATTCCATCCCTGAGCAAACTCCCTTTCTTTACTTGGGCAGAATTCTGGGCTTTTTTCTCAGAAGAATTTACCAAAAACCATTGTCTTGAATTATGAGAATTAGTTAATAGCTTGGCACTATTCTAAAAAGTGAAATTAAAGGTTTATTAAGCTCAAGTATTCTCACCAATTCTACCTCTCTTGCCACACTGTATTCTTAAAATTCTGGAATAGACCATTATCTCTAAAAGATTACATTATGTATTCTGAGGAATTTGATCAACCCAAGAGGAAAGAGCTAAGCTCCTAAGACCTTGCTAGGAATTCTCTAACAAGTCGTTCAGCCAGAGCTCCCTCAAGCACAGCTCCAAGTGTACATGCCCACTCACATGCTTGGTTTCCACTGTGATAAGCAGACAGCCACATATATCCAGAAAGTTGCAAAATCTTTAATGAAAGATAAAGGTCAAAGAAACAGAAAAACAATACATGAAAAACTAACAAAACTATCACTAGACTCAGAGAGATTAAGGTATTGCACTTAGAAAATAGAACAAGATGCTATTAAAGAATTCCAAGAGAAAATAACACATGAAAATTTAATATCCTAGCAGAAATGCAAAAGTCAAGGGAAGGGCTGGAAGTCAAGAAAATCTTCCCTCCAAAATAGAGCCAAAAGAGGAACACAAAGTAGGAGAGATTAAGGGGCTGGAGAGACAACTCAACTGGTAAAATGCTTGCCTTATAAGCCCGAGGACCCATGTCAGATCTCTTCAACCCATGTAAAAAGAAGCTGGGTGTGGTTGCTCATGCTTCCAATCCCAGCAGTGGGGAGGCAGAGGCAGGTCCAGGCCAATGCGACCATCTCAAGGATAAAAAAAGGAGAGATAGAATGCTCAATATAAAATGTCTAGAATCTAAATATTTGGAGGTCCAGAGAGTTCATAATGAGGGAAGAGATAAAAATCAAAATCAAGTGGTTTCCGGTTCATGATGGCGAACTAGAAGCCACGCAGTGTCCCCAGGGGAACAGAGGTTAGAATTTTTAGCTGTGATAGAGGCCGTGGACGCAAGCAATAGCCAGGTCCTTGACTCCGGACACTTTCCAGCAACAGATTCTTCTGATGGAAACCTGCATCGATCATAAGGGCGCACCGGAGGCAGTGAGTACAAAAGCCCAGCTGGCAGGACCTGCTCCTGCGGTCTGAGCCGCTCGGGGCCACGGGATTGGCTCCTAGCGGGGTCTGAGCCACCCTGCTTCCAGCCGCCCCCTTCCACACAGGGCCCGAGCCGGCAGGGGTTCCAGCTGTCCCCCATCCCTTCCAGAGCTGCCGGGGCTTCCAGCCGCTGCCCCCCTCCACCGGGACCCGAGCCACCCAGGCTCCTAGAATCCACCCCGGACCCGAGCCTAGATACCTGAGTTCCCGGCCGCCGCCCAGGTGCCCGGGATTCCAGCCGCCCCACCAGGGACCCAGCCACCTAGTTTCCAGCCACCCCCTTCCCCCTGGGCCCCGAGCCTCCCGGGCTCATAGCTGCCAACCTGGGTCCCAAACCACCCGGCTTCCAGCCCCATCCCCCGGGCCCCGAGGCACTCAGGCTCCTAGCTGCCACCCCAGGGCCCGAGCCATCCGGCTTTCAGCTGCACCCCCTTCCCCCCCAGGCCCCAAACCGCCCGGGCTCCCAGCCACCACCCAGGGGCACAAGCCGCCCGGCTTCCAGCCGCCCCCCACCCCCGCTGGGGCCTGAGGCACCCGGGCTCCTAGCCACCACCCCGGGGCCCGAGACGCCTGGCTCGCAGCTGCCCTCCCAGGGCCCGAGCCGCCTGGGATTACAGCCACCACCCCGGGGCCGGGGCCAAGCAACCAGGGCTTCCTCCCACAACCCCAGGGCCCAAGCCACGCAGGCTTCCAACCACCACTCCGGGGCCCAAGCCGCCCTTTCTAGCACTCAAATATCTCATAAGAATCCCACCAACAACCTCAAGTGGAATCAAAATGGGCAGACCTCAACGCAAGAATATTACACCAGATGAGGAAACCACGCCAAATGATATCAACAACACAAATAAAGGGAGTGAGCAGAGGCAGGCCCAGGAAGACACAACACTAAACCCTGACCATACTGGCACAGATCCTAAGGAGAACTTAATGGTAGTCACGCAAGAAAAGATGGACCAACATATTGAAAGGGTACAAAGTCAGCTTATTAGCTTTGCAACAAGGCTAAATATAATGGAGGAGAACAAAATGGATGTCAGAAGAGACATATCAGAACTAAAGACAAGCCAGCAAACTGAAGGTATCAAAATCCAGCTTTCCAAATTAACCGAAGACATCAGCAAATATGACTGTCAGGAAGAAATAATGAAATCAAAGCTGGAAATGAAATCACATCTCAACAGGAAGCAACCCAAAAAGAAGTTGCAGAAAACAAAAACCATATTGAAATAATAAGAACATCCCTAGAATCTCTTACCAACAGGATTAATCACTGGGAAAACAGAACCTCAGACATGGAAGACAGAACAGAGGAGAATTCAAGAGAAATCACAACCTTGACAAAACTCAAAAAAGCAAGTGAACAAGACTCAAGGGAAATGTGGGCTACCATATAAAGACCTAATCTCAGGATCATGGGGATCCCAGAAGGAGAAGAAAACCAAACGAGGAGCATAGAAAATATTTTCAACAGAATCATTCAAGAAAACTTCCCATACTTGGCGAGAGATAATCCTGTACATCTAAGAGAGATACGGAGGACCCCAAACAAATTGGACCAAAGGAGGAACACTCCAAGACATATCTTAGTTACAATGCCAAACATTAAGGAAAAAGAGAGAGTCCTCAGAGCAACAAGAGAAAGGAAACACACACGTATAAAGGAAAACCCATCAGAATCACGTCAGACTTCTCCATAGAAACCTTAAAAGCCAAGAGCTTGGAACAAAGCGATTCTAGGCCTAAAGAAGAACAGATTCCAACCTAGACTACTGTACCCAGCAAAGTTATCCATCATAATTGATGGAGGAATTAAAGTATTCCACGAGACTAATCAGCTTTACAATTACTTGAGCACAATGCCAAACCTTCAAAAGATACTTCATGAGATATCCCATGCAGACAAAACAAACAACCAACCCCAGGAAAGGAACAGAGAACAAGCAAGGTAACACAAAAGAAATTGCAACAACAGCTCAGATACCAACCTCCATATTCTCTACAACATGGCAAACCTCACAGTAGTAACTTTGAATGTAAATGGACTCAACTCTCCTATAAAAAGACACAGGATAGCAGGTTGGATCAGGAAAATGGACCCTTCCATCTGTTGCCTTCAAGAAACACATCTTATTGCTAAAGATAGTAACCTACTGAGAGTAAAAGGGTGGAAAACAATTTTTCAGGCATGTGGGAAGAATAAAAAAGCAGGTGTGGCTAGTCTAATATCTGACAAAATAGACTTTAAACCAACGGCAATAAAAAAAGATGAGGATGGCCACTTCCTACTCGTCAAGGGAAAAATACAACAAGAAGACATCACTATACTAAATATGTATACACCAAATGCAAAGGCCCCTCAGTTCATTAGGCATAAATTACTCAAAAGCAAAGCAGATATAGATGCCAGTACCATCATAGTAGGAGACTTTAACACTCCACTGTCATCCCTAGACAGATCGTACAAACAACAGACAAGTAGGGAAATCAAGCTGCTAAATGGCACCATAGATAAACTAGGGATAACAGACATCTATAGAACATTCCACCCCAAGGACACAGATTACACATTCTTCTCAGCCCAGAACTTTTTCCAAAATTGACCATATATTGGGCCATAAATCATGCCTCAGCAGATTCAGAAAGATCAATGTAATCCCGTGCATCATATCAGACCACAATGCATTAAAGGTAGAAATTAACAATGGGAGAGGATCCAAAAAATTCAACAGATACTGTCGACTGAACAACTCGATCCTAAACAATGAATGGGTCAAAGAAGAAATCAGACAGGAAATCCAGACTTCCTAGAAACAAATAATAATGAGGACACAACCTTTCAGAACTTGTAGGACACAATGAAGGCAGTTCTAAGGGGGAAATTCATTGCACTGAATGCCTTCATAACAAAGACAGAGAGGTCTCAAATCAATCAACTCTCCTCACACCTAAGGTCATTAGAACAGATGGAAAAATCCAACCCTAGGAGCTCGAGACACAGGAAATAATTAAGATCAGAGCTGAGATTAATGACTTGGAAACAAAGAAAACAATTGAAAAAATAGACAAATCAAAGAGTCGGTTCTTTGAAAAAGTCAATAAGATCGACAAACCCCTGGCCAATTTAATCAAACGAAAAATTGAGAAGGCCCAAATTAACAAAATAAAAAATGACAAGGGTGAAATCACAACTGATCCTGAAGAGAGTAGAAGAATCATCAGGTCATACTTTCAAAACCTCCACTCCGCAAAATTAGAGAACCTGGAAGAAATGGATAAATTCCTGGACACCTACCAACATCCAAAGCTCAGACCAGAGCAGATAAAGATCCTAAATAATCCGATAACAATCACAGAGTTTGAATCAGTAATCAAGAACCTCCCGAAATGGAAAAGCCCAGGTCCAGATGGTTTCTCAGCTGAATTCAACCAAACCTTCATCATAGAACTGAAACCTCTCTTTTTGAAGCTTGTCAGGGACATAGAAAAAGAGGGTAGGCTGCCAAACTCCTTCTATGAAGGTACCATCACCCTAATTCCCAAACCAGGCAAGAACGTAACAAAAAAACAAAACTACAGACCCATATCCCTGATGAACTTGGATGCAAAAAGCCTAAACAAAGTCCTTGCAAACTGAATACAAACCCACATCAAGTTTACAATTCACCCGACCAAGTTGGCTTCATCCCAGGGATGCAGGGATGGTTCAACATACAAAAGTCAATAAATATAATTCACCATATTAACAAACTCACCAGCAAAAACCACATGGTCATCTCAATCGATACTGAGAAGGCTTTTGACAAAATTCAACACCACTTCATGTTCAAAACCCTGGAAAGAATAGGCATAGATGGCCTATACCTCAACATGATAAAAGCAATATACAGATCTCCTAAAGCACAAATCATCCTCAATGGAGAAAGACTCAAGGAGTTCCCGCTTAACTCAGGAACAAGACAGGGGTGTCCACTCTCACCACTGCTCTTTAACATAGTGCTTGAAGTTCTAGCCCAAGTGATAAGACAGGAGAACAGCATAAAAGGGATACCAATTGGAAAGGAAGAAGTCAAACTATCCCTCTTTGCAGATGATATACATATCAGATCCAAAGAACAGTATCAGCAAACTCCTGAAGGTGATCAATGTCTTCAGCAGAGTGGCAGATTACAAAATTAATACACAAAAATCAGTAGCCTTTCTATATACAGAAGACAAACAATCGGAAAAAGACATCAGAGAAACTGTCCCATTCTCTATATCCTCAAACAAAATCAAATACCTGGGACTATCACTAACCAAGGTAGTGAAAGACTTATATAAGGAAAATAGTGAAACACTCAAGAGGGAAATTGAGGAGGATGTGACAAGATGGAAAGATATTCCATGCTCATGGATAGGGAGAATCAAAATAATAAAAATGGCAATCCTGCCAAAAGCAATCTACAGATTCAATGTGATGCCAATAAAAATCCCAACCTCCTTCTTCACAGACTTAGATAAAATAATCTCCAAATTTATTTGGAAGGGTAAGAGACCTCAAATAGCTAAAACTATTCTGTGTAAAAAAAATTACGCAGGAGGTATCACCATTCCTGACTTTAAAACATACTACAAAGCCATAGTAACTAAAACAGCATGGCATTGGCAGAAAAACAGACAGTCTGACCAGTGGAATAGAATTGAAGACCCAGCCTTTAATTAATGCTTTAATGCAACTTCAGCTTCTTAGTCTTTGACAAGCCAACAATGTAAGCTGCGCTAAAGATAGCATATTCAACAAATGGTGCTGGACAAATTGGATAAACATGTGTAAAAAAATGAAAATAGACTCACTCCTTTCACCATGCACACAGATCAACTCCAAATGGATCAAAGATCTCAATATCAAGCCTGTAACCCTGAACACCCTGGAAGAAAAAGTAGGAGGAACTCTACATGAGATAGGAGTAGGGAACAACTTCCTGAGCAAATCTCCAGTATCCCAGGAAGTGCAACAGTCTCTTAACCAATGGGACCTGATCAGGCTCAAAAGCTTCTGTACAGACCAAAAAACCATTCTCAAAGTCAATAGACCCCCTTCAAACTGGGAGATGATTTTCGCCAGCTACAACTCAGACAGAGGCCTAATTTCCTGAACCTACAGAGAACTCAAAAAAATAACAAAAAAGCAAACTGCCCCCTCACAAAATGGGGCACTGATCTCAACAGAGAATTCACAGAGGCGGAAACACAAATGGCCTTTTCTCACCTGAGAAAGTGCTCAACATCCTTAAGCATCAGGGAAATGCAAATCAAAACAACCATGAGATACCACCTTACCCCTGTCAGAATGGCAATTATAAAGAAAACCAACAATCGTTGCTAGTGAAGATGCGAGGGAAAAGAAACCCTCATTCACTGCTGGTGGGATTGCAAACTTGTTTAACCACTATGGAAAGCAGTATGGAGACTTCTGAACAGAATGGACATAATCCTTCCAATGGACCCAGCTATCCCTCTTCTAGGCATCTATCCACAAGATGTTACATCTCGACGCAGAAACATTTGTACAACTATATTTATAGCAGCTCAATTCATAATAGCCAAGAATTGGAATCAGCCCAAATGCCCATCCATGGAGGAATGGACAGAGAAACTGTGGTATATTTACATGATGGAATTTTACTCAGCTGAAAGGAAAAATGATATATCGAAATTTAGGAAAAAAATGGTCTGACTTCGAG
>PVHP010035903.1:0-18231 GCA_004024765.1 Zapus hudsonius
TTTACTCCAGCTGTCGTTGACCAGCTTCCCCTGGCAGCTTATGCAGTGCCTTCCAGCACTGCACTAACTACCATCTGGGAGCTGGTTACCATTCTGGACCTCGAAGGGTCTCTTGGTGCTGATCGATGGCTTTCTGTGGTTTCTTCAGGACCAGGATCCTACCTCAGGTCTGGGGTGATCATTCAAGAGCTTTGACAGACTTCTGTCTTGTTTTTGGGACCTCGTTGATTGCTCCTTCCATTTCCTGGCACTTTGCCCTCTTCCTGAGAGGCATCATGTATCTGATCCGGGCACAGGTAACATCTTTGTTACCTGGCAGCTGAGTCCTGGTGCGGCTGGATGTCTGGCAGCACCAGGGGTTCCTAAAGCTTTCTCTGTGCTGGATCAGTGCCACAGGTAGAAAAGCAGGTCCCCAGGACTCCATGACTCCCCCCAAAACTGACCCCTTCCTTCAGTTGCTTCTTGTCGGGTTTTCGGTCACTGACAATGAACACACCTGGCCTCGGGGAGCCAAGTTTGATGACAGCTCTAACCTATCGGATCTTGGCTTGTCTACATGCTTTTCCTGTTCCAATTCTTGGCCTTTGCCATGTAGTCTCCATCATAACAGCATGGTAAACCTTCAAAATATAAGGTAGGTCAAGCTACTCGTGTGAGCCAGTCAGTAAAGCCCACAATGGTGTCAAGGCTAAACAGTCTCTGAATTGCCTGCTTTCGCCAGGCAATTCTCTGGAACCTTCCTTCTGACTTCTCCCTCTGACAAGTTCACAAATGGCTGGCTGGCCTGTCTTTCACTCTCTAATACTGTATGGCCTGTATGGCCCTGATTTGTTTCGGGAACACTCAAAACACCAGAGAATTTTTACATTTCATTATTTTGTGTCTCAGGGTATGGAAAACAAGCGTGTTATGACTGCAACCAAACAGATGGGTTTGTGTATTGGCGTGCAGAGCCCAAAACAGGCCAGGCCAAGACGTGAACGGAGAGTTATTACTGTAGTTGGTAACCAGAATTCAGGAGCTATTTCTAAAATAAGCAATGGTGTCTCAAAGAAAGCACCAGGATATATTCTGGAGTCTCTACTTGCTCATATAGATTGGCCCCATCCTGAGCTCACTCTGTTAAGAAGTACATGCCAGGGTATGATGTCTAAGGCCATCATTTAAGAAGACCGTTTTGGGCATGCTTAGCCCAAAATTAGGTTACTTATAGTGTAACGTAAGAGTTAGCAGAGTATGACAGGAAGGACACTTTAAGGTATATTAACATAGGAGTTTGTCATTACAGGCTCCTGCCTCTTAGTGGCTAATATGTTCAGAGCAGGTGCTCAAGTATTTGTGCAATACATGAATGAAGTTTTCTTTCACTTGCAAATGTTTAAATTTATTGAAACCTTCGTGGATTTTCTGTAATTGTCAGTTAATGCTATCTTATTTTATGGAATTCTTTGAGGCTGCCTTAATGGCCCAGTTCATGGCCAAATTTTTAAAACTTCCCAAGTGTGCACGAAACCAACTAGGGTGCCCAGTTGCTGCATGTAGTAAGTCATCTGCTCCCGCTGAAACTCAAATTCTCTTCATTTACGAGTTTAAATACTTCACTCTGGTCTGTGCCACAGAAAGGCACTGAAGTGACCCTGATATTCAGAAACGTACTGCAGAGCCTCTGCTAATTTAAATGTGACTCACTGGAACTGACAGTGCAATCGTGACTTGGAAATGCTGGCTAGAAAAGGTCCCTCAGGGCTGACACTGGTGGTATTTAGGGTATGGAAACAAGAGTAACCCCTCCACCCTTACCTAGACTAGGTCTAGGGATGGAGTGGGAGGCTTCCCTCTAAAATGGCACTGTGCACAGACTTAGAGGGGGACTGAGGACAAAGCTCACCCTTCGTGCACAAGTGCGGCGGGATCACCTGACACGGCTCTGGTACTTCATTCAGCTGATACAGATGTTTGTTCAGTGATTAAGCTGTGGGAAGCAGCTGGCCAAGATCACTTAAAACCTGTTATCTAATGGACCCAGACACAGCCTGCATGTTCTGTACAGAGAAGTCGCTTGGGTTGGCTCCCAGCAATCATTAACTGTGAGTTTCTCCTTGGACACCTTTTCCATGTGGTGCTGGCAGTGAACACAAGTTCTTGACTGCTGCTCCTTTTGTGATCTGTGCCTTGAACTTAGCTGAGGGGTACCATGCAGACACATGGTCACATAACTGCTTGTTTGGTGTCTTCCTAGCCTTTGTTATGTAGATCAGTATTTATTATATTGCACAAAAAATATACAGTGATGGGGCTGGGAAGATGCCTCAAAGGTTAAAGGCACTAGCCTGCAAAGCCTGATAACCCAAGTTCAATTCCCAAACTACCCACATAAGCCAGACACCAAAAGTAGAGCAAACATCAAAATAGAAGTCTAACTGGAAAGAAGGGAATCAGTGGAAGAGAGATTTGGGAGGGAGAAATGGGGGTCAGGGGAGAGGATTATGATCATGGTATATTGTCTATACTTATTATATCATATTTTTTCTAAGATTTTTTTTTCAAAATGACAAGAAGCCTCTGACACATATACATTTGGTTTTTATATGTCAAAGTACTAAATTCTAATAAAGACTAGACAGGACTTTGGGGAAGGTTATTGTACCACTCTACAACTTTTTTTTTTTCTCAACAAAAATCTGAATATTTTAATTAAAATTAATAAACTACAATTCTGTATTACTTTTAAAGATTACTTTGTTTAAAAATGGCATTGCAAAAATTAACCAAAGAATATTTCTATTACAAGTTAGTCTATTGCCAGCAATGGTCATGCAAGTAACCTTCAAAGAAGTTGTAAATGCAGATCTGAAACCCATTCTATCAGTGGGAAAGCTCTTTGCTGAGTCAGTGTGAAGCCGGGAGGGGCTCTCTGACTTACGATGCTGCCGGAGCAGTCTCCAGGATCCCGTTCATCATCTAGTTGGCTTCTTATCACCGTAATCCCTCCAGGCACGGCTACAGTGGTCAGATCTGGAGCAAGAGGCACTGCAGCTTTCAGCAGAAATAAGCCAGTGTGTTTCTGAAAGTTAGTGACTGATGCTTGTAGAAGGCCAAATACAGTCCAGAGAAAAATGATTAGAAAGCATAGAAAAACAAGGATCATTAAGTGCACTAGTTTAAGTTTCAATCTTTTACTCATTTTATGAAAGGCTTCCTGTGGTATCAAAGACAAAATAAAAATAAACCCAGCCATTTCTTTTTATACTTGCACCTTGAGATATAATGGGTACAGTTGGGAATGAACCCCACTAGTATTGAAAACAGCAAACATCTCTCGAGTCATGATTTGTACCACTGTAGACTGGCGAGGATGGGTGAAGTTCACTGAAGGGGATGGTAGAGACGAAACCCCAAAACCAAGCCAAAATCCTTCTCCTTCGTGTGGTCCAGGCATGTCACGTGGACAATAACTCCATCACAAGGAGCAGCCGAAAAGACAGGAGGGAGAAGAGAGGGCCCTCTAGCCACGCTAAAGGTCACAGACCTTTTATTCAATCTTGAAAATTAAAAAAAAAGTATTAAATAAGCACATTTCACCTTTCTTTCTCCAGTTTTTTTTTTACATGAATATTCTCTACTCATTTGAAAAAAGAAAAACCATAGTAACTCAGCATCTCAAATGATTCATGAATCTATCAACAAGCACTTTGTTTGCTTAAGCTCTCACTAATAGTGAAACGTTGGTAATGGGTTGGAATCACTTGTGAGTTACGACAAATCTTTAGTTTACTGGTCATAAGCTGCACCTATAATACTGACATTTCTCTTTCACCATTCTATTTTAGAAGTTATCAAGGTTCAAGTCTTTTTTTTTTGCCACCCCCCAAATAATTTTCCTTTTAAATGGAAAAGCAAAATGCTTAACTTTTTAAATTTTGAAAATTCAATGGCTATATTATTTGTTCCACTGGGTGGAAGGATATATGTGAAGCAAGAGAGGGCTTATTAAAACAGACATCTAAAATTGCAACGTATAAAGAAATTTCTTTCCAATGACAAGGAAAGGGAAGGCAGTGGGGTCTCCACTGCCCTAGACTGGCTTGAAATAAGAACAGATCAATGTGGTTCCTAAAGCCAACTCTGAGGAGAAACAGGCAGAAGACAGAATTCTAGAACTAGACAGTGGTACTCTTTCTCTGTATCAATGATTTAGTTATATAGGTTATTAGTCCTCTTTCTATACATGTAACAAATGTCAAACTCACTACCATGAAATTTCTAAAATGGACTCTTTCACATTTGTTAAAAAAGGTAAAAACCACATGCTCTTCTTCCCCTTTCTTCAGTTCAAGTTCTGAATTGGAAAATGACAGGTAACAATAACCAGTCCTAACTTCTATAAAAGTTAAACCATGTCAGCTCCTTTGCCAATAGAAACACTACATAATTTCTATCGTATCTTGCGCTAACTCAAATGGAGTCAAAGAAAGAGAAAGCTACAAAGGAGAGAAAAGACCAGGTGAAAGCTCTGAAACACTCGAACCTGATATTCAAGTACTAAAAATACCCCAAGGAGACAAAACATGGGATCTGTTACAAAAGCTATCCAAGCACACGCCAAGCATGGCAAGAGGCCGTGGGAGGCTTCTGCTCTCACAACGCCAGCGTTCTGGACCCTAAGCAGGGTTCACTGGAGTCTCAACTTTTTTCTCTCAGCTGTCTTCAGGGAAGAGCACTTTGGTTCTGTCCTCCACACAACGAAGATCATCTCTTTACACCCCAAAAGAGTATTAACTTCCATGTATTAGAAGATTTCTTTGAGTAAATGAGCCAGGAGCACAGCAGGGTGTTAGCGGTTATTCTTCGTCGCGTCTCCAGCTGCCATGGTCAGCGGTGTCTAGGTAGTAACGGTTGGGCCAGTTTCAGGAAGGGGTGCTTTAACAGTTCTCCGACTGAATAACCTTTTCTCCACGTCCATTTCCAAACATGATTTAAGAAATTCTGAAATACTCGGGGTTTTGAAGCTCTGCAGTTCCATTAGTTGCTATTAAGTCTAAGGCCTGCAAGAGATTGTCACTGACGTATGGAGGCCCTCCTTCAAACATCTTGATAATCGTAATACCCAGAAACCATGTCAACTTTGGGGCCATAGGCCTTCCTGTTAACTTCCTCTGGTGCCATCCAGTAAGGTGTTCCTGCCATGGCCCTGCGTTTGCTCTGCTCAGGAGTGATCTGGACACAGACACCAAAGCTGGGAAGTTTCACTCTTGATGTCCCGGTGGATCACTTGACTGGCATGTATGAAGTCCAAGGCTGCAGCCATCTGTGCTTCATCCACACGTGGGTTCTGTCACCACGTCAGTAAGTGAGCTGCCAGCGAGGAACTCCGTTAAAAAAAAAAAAACAGCAAGTCAACTATGTTGGGATTCCTTAACTTTCTCATCACCAGAATCTCATTAAATCCTTCTTTGGCTGTGTCTGGAAATTGATCTGCTTGATAGCAACCTCCTGTCCAAGGCCACATCAGTAGCAGTGAAGACTGTGCCAGAAGCCCCTTGCCCGATGTTTTCACATCTTGTATACTTTTTCTTAGGGTCACCTATGCTCACAAGTTCCTAGTTCTCCATCTCATCAGTCCTCTTGGTCTTGTCTGAAGACTTTGCACCTCCATCACAACCTGGACAGGAGCAGGGTCAGCTACAGAACATGTGCAAACTGATTTTTCATATGATCTGGTCATGGGGCAATGACAGGAGGAGCAGGCTGTTTGGATCCCTTGGTACTGAGTGCTGGTGTTCCAGAAGGAAAGCCATCTTTCTCAGGAGTTTTCTACGTCACTGTGTTAGAATCACAGAACTTTCAGACATCTAGCACAGCCTGAGGAATCTTCTTTTGCTGCAATTTGGTGATATTGGAGGTCTGTAACAATCGAGCCCACTGTTCTGGCATGCCAGTGAATTCTCTAGTGACTACATCAAAGCCAACATGGATGCTGAGCTCAAAATCAGATGGAGAAATCTCAGGCCATTCCTTTTCTGTCCTCTTCCTTTCTCTGTGCCCAAGAATATGGAGATGGTTTTATTCCTGGGTTTTTGTTCCTCTGGAAGAGAGGGCAAAGGTTTCAAACTGTGATTGGCTGATAAAGGATCTTTGCCTCAAGTGCTAAAAATGGTACTGCTCATCCGCACAGGAGGGGCTGGAGGCTTGCCTTCTAGTTCCCTGTTATCACACACGATTCAGAATTATGAAATGGTCCAGGCTAGGAAGGTCAACCAGAGCCTGCAGGGAAGGGAGACAGGGGATGAGGAGCCGATACCACTAGCCCCAAGGCCCTGGAGGGAGTGACGGACAGAGCTACACGACTGCTCACTAAAGCCAGTACTTACAGTGAGGACATGGGCAGTGTTATAAGGAACTCAAAGATGTGTCAATGAGCAGCAGAAATCAATCACGGAGAAATAAAAGGTTGTATTAGTACTAAAACATACACATGTTGGCATCTGTAAACAATGCAAATGGGATCCTAATGCAAATATTGGGATATTAAAAATAACCTATAAAAGAAGGGAAAGCAGAGTTTCAAAATATACTTTTAATATCATAAAAAGCCTTATTTTGAAAGGGCTACCTCAAAAAATAAAATATATCAGAAATAGCTATTTCCGTAATAAATAACTGGATTTATAGATGTGTGAACCAATGTATTACATGTGGAATTTAAAGGCATCAGGATAATATTCTTTATGGGAATACTTTATAGAAGCACAGAAAGTTACTTTTCACATGTCCTTCATGATGGGCAGAGACACCAGTGAGCTGGCAAGAGCCCCTGAGTGATGACAGGCAGAGGAAGTGAGTGGGAGACCACTGTTCACCAATGAAGTTTGCTTAGTTTGAGTAAAAATGTCTTTTAATTGTACTGTAAGAAAGAAAAAACCTTTCTTTTTAAAAATTTCAGTTTTATGACCAAATATCCTGAAGATAATGTTTTTCTTCTTTTAAAGTAGCCAATGTTCTCATTGCTTCTAGTTTGTCGACTCCAGACTCTCTGCTTATGATTTCCACAAGTGCGTTACTTACATCCTTGGCCATATTCTTGGCATCTCTAGAAAATAAAATGGCAGCCTTTATGAAACAGAAATTGTTACCAAATCTTCCCACCCTCACACACCAAATTCCCCTGGTTCCACCATCTTTGTTCTCCACTCATTTCTCAAAACATTTCCCATAGATCTCCCAGCCTCACTGACACCACAGTGGTCATTCCAAGTACAAAGCTGGCTACAGGGTTCCATGTCCCAAGGTCAGCCTACAGCTTAACCATACACAAGAGGCTCTGCTCTGGATCATCCAGCCCAGACTCTGCCCTCCTCCCTCAGGGTACGCAATGAACTAGCACCCCAAGGCACCATACTCACGGTGATAGGTGCCTTTACTGAGGACCACACTGGGTCCTTCCACAGGCCTCAACTCTGGCATCTGAAGGCACATGAAGCCCCTTTGTGCCCTGTAGAGTACCTACAGTATCAACCTGCTCTAGGTTTTTCCCACCGTGTCTGCCTATCTGGGTAGGGAATATCACATTATCTTGCTGATCCTGTCCCTCCCAACTTCTGAACTTTGTCAAAGCAGCTCTCAGCAGACATTTCAGTGTGGGCTGAACGCAGCAAACTGTAGGACACACATTCTGTCCTGTTACAGTTGTTTCATGAGAGATGTCTAAGCAGATGTCTCGGCGTTCTCACCACAAGCACTCTAGAGCATCTATCCCCACAGCTCTGCCCTGGATCGCCAGCCTGCCATGTGCCAAGTCTCCAGCTCCTCTCTGTGCCTTCCGTCACTGGACTGGTCAGCAGCCCATGCTTCACCCCAAGAGGATCCCCTTCGCTTTGGAAAGGGTCCTTCCTTTCTCAGCAGCCATTCTCCTCAGGTACCTCTGCTCCTGCTTACCCCTCTACTGGTCACGGGCAAGTGCTATAAGGATTCCTTCCGAACCTTTGTTTCTAACACTGCTATGAATGAATGCTGTCTAGTCCACTTCCAAGACATGAAAAGTGAAGGTCTGGGTTGGTCAAGCTACAAGAGTTTGGTTATCTATGACATTTTCCAAGTTCTAAATGACCAGTTATTGGCCTGTCTGTGTAAGTAACTTTCTAAAACTGTTGAGAAGTGTGTCAGGCTGACTGGTACTACCCTCTATAAATATGAGGATGATCAAGGATGTCAACAAAGGCTAAATGAAAACATGACCCAAGATAAAGTCTAGAATTGCTGTTCAGCCATTTAATTAAAAACCAGAAACTATTAGTAGGTCACGAAACAAACTTGGCAGCTAAATCCAGCTTTTGAAAAACTAAACAGTAAAACAAAATAAAACAAAAAATAAAAGGGAATCATCAGGATGTGTCCAAAAGGTAAGCATAAAGTTAAGTTTCATCTCATTACTCTGTTTAAATTACATGCATTCTGAGTCATCCCCAGTATTTTATTTTCTCCATCATCATTAGAAAACTAATGAACAGCTAGAGAGATGGCTCAGAAATTAAAGGTGCATACTTGCCAAGCTTGATGGCCTGGGTTCAAATCCCAGTGCCCACATAAAACCTGATGCACAAAGTGGCACATGCATCTGGAGCTGGTTAGCAGTGGCAAGATGCCCTGGCACACACATTCCCTCCTCGCTCTCTGTCTACAAATAAATAAATCAATACAAATATTTTAAAAAAACCTATAGGGTTGGGAGATGGCTTAGCAGTTAAGACATTTGCCTGCAAAGCCTAACAACCTGGGTTTGGTTCCCCAGTACCCACATAACCCAGATGCACAAAGATGCACATGCATCTGGAGTTTGTTTGCAGCGGCTGTAGACTGGCACATCCATTTTTTTTTTCTGTCTCTCTTCTTACAAATAAATAAATAAAAATATTTTTTTTAAAAACTGAAAAACCAGGGAGAAGAGCCTGAGGGGTAAACACTAAAGATATCTTAGGCTAAAAGTAAGTTTCTTTTACTTAGATAGGTAGTAGCAGGTAAGTTTTTTAACATTTTATTTTCCAAAAGGCAAGTCTGAGTTTGTGTTAGATCCAGCCTCTAAAGCAGATTCAGCTTGGCAACACTGATATCGCAAGAATGACTCCCGTCTCGTGCCAACCTCAACATCACAAACTCTGCTTTGAAACAAAAAGATCCTCATGTGATGGACATTCTAACTTTTTCCTTTCTATGGATTGATGTTTCAAATCTCAAATTCATTTACACAACAAAATCGATCCAAAGACCTCAAATGCAGTGATGACGTCTTAAAATAAATTTTTTAGACATGCAAGATCAACTGCAACCACTGCTTCCCTGGTGAGTACAACCTGGCCACTAAGTGCATGTTACGGTCACTCTACATCCGTATTTCTACATATGCATGCTGCGTGTAAAGCCAATGTTGTATCACTGGCCTCTTGGCCCTTTGTTTTTTCACAGTATCTTTATTCCCATTGCCCTGTGCAGGAAGTCACTTACCCACACACATAAACATAGCCGTTCTCGTGAAGGAGGATCCTGGCTACCTGATGGCTGTGAAGTTGAAGGTTGTCTTGCACATACTTTACTGGGGCCTCCTCCTCCTTGGAGGGGGGATCTCTTGAGAAGGAGACCTTCAGGTGAGTCAAGACCCCACGCTTGAGGAAACGGCTGAGCTCTTCCCTGCAAGGTAACACATGGTCACTGGAAGGTGGTGAGCTAGAAGCAGAGGGAGCATGTCAGGAGGGCGCTCACTGGCTGAGCTTAGGACGTAGCTGCTCAGTACCTGAATAAGTAATCCCAATGCCGATGTCTACAGCCATAGAAGAGCCACATCGCTCCAAAGCTTCCATGTGGGCGCTGCTCTTGGAGCTTCTCTCTAAGACAAAAAGGAAACAGGTAAAGAATCCACGAAACCTTGTCAGGAATACCACCAAGGCCAGGAAAACCCATCTCCTCCACCATGGCTCTCACAATCCTTCCACCCCCTCTTACGCTCAGTTCCCCGAATCATAGTCTTTGTGCTTAAATGCACTTTGCGTAAACCTTAGTACTTGGAAATCAAACCTGGGTCCTTAGGCTTTGCAGGCAAGTGCCTTAACCACTGAGCCACATCTCCAGTTCTTACCACATACTTTTAGCAGAGTATGTAGCCTCAGCGTAATCCCAAAACAATGCAGCCAATGGATCATCATGGCTTGGAACCTCTTTGTAATTTATCTCAGGTATTGCATTATAATGACAAAGCCTAACTAAAACGTACTTTACTATCACTGCAGAGGCTGCCTGCACCAGCTCGCTACTTACTGAACATGGAAGAAAGTATGATTTCTTTGCTTTATTTCATGCTGCTATACCCATGAATATCTTTTGAAAATTACTGAAGTCTGAGATTGGCTTTAAAACTTTTGGTACAGTTGGGCCCCTGTTATGACCAGTTTTATCCATCTAAGGAAGAGAAGAAACCACTCTACTTCACAGCAGACAGGCCAGCCTAGAATTCATTCCTAAGAACATGTGCAATAAATCACAGTGAAGATGAAAAAGCAAAATAAAAACTCAAAGTGCCAAAGCCAAGAGAAAGCTCTGTATAAAGCATGATTTCCAAAACATGGTTTTTACTTTGCCCATGGTGAAATATTGCTGTAGTAGCCCATATTTGATAATAACTTTTAAGATAAATGTCATAACCAATATCCGACTATTCTAAAAACTACAGAGAAAACAGTCTATAATATTTCTATTTTGAATAACAAGGGGCTCACCTCCTACCAGCAGAAGCAAATACACACCTATGCTGAAGAAAGCCAATGAAGGGAGCTAGGCCGGTTCCTGGACCCACCATTAGGATGGGGGCTGAAGGGTCATCTGGTAAGTGGAAAAAATTTGTTGCTCGAGGACAGATGGATATCTGGAGTATTAAACAGCTTTGGTGAGTTTAAAAGAAAATCTAGGCAAGTGCATACGAGCAAACAGCCAAGATCTTTCATGAGGAAATTGTGAAATGTAAATTCTCCTCAGAAGAAAGTCGTATTTCTAAAGCCATGACCATACTTGTCATAGTGGAGAGAAGTAAGTTTGTATTGTAAATATTTTCTTTTCTACAAATATCAAATTATTATTTTTAAGTGGCAGGCATGACATATTTGAGCATTGAAAAGATAATATATTATTTTCCTAGGCCCATGAATAAGGTCTGCTTATTCATGGGCCTAAGAAAAGGCAATGATTTATATATATATTTAAAGAGAAATATGTCAAGAAAAACTGAAGACATAATTCTTCATGTCTGCACATGAGAGGGCAATGAATACCAACAGAGGCTGAAAGTTTTCAAGTGAAAACAAAGCAACCTAAAATAGAAACCTTAATTTAATCTCCTAAAGCTAGCCAGCTGTGGTGCTCATGCTTATAATCCCAACACTTGGAAAGATGAAGCAGGAGGATTGCTATGAGTTTAAGGCCAGTTCCATGCCAGGAGCCAGGGCTGCACAAAGACACTGTCTCAAAATTATATATATATATGGGCTTTTCCAAAGATTCTTTGGTTAGAGCTAGAGCTACTAGGAGACTTGACAGGCCCCCGGTCAAGTGAGAGCCAGCACGGTCTTGGGAGAAATGAGAGAACAATTGAAAACTCCTGTCCACATTCTGGCAGCAGAGACCCCAGGTGGCTTACTGCTTGCGTTCCTCTCTGGAGGCTGTGGCTCTGCGCTATGATCTCCTTCATGAGGAATCCAGAACCAAGTGCAGAAACTGAACTAACAAAGCCAAAACTGCCCACGGCTCCAGTACCTTAGGAGGCAGGGCTCCGCTACTGCCTGCATGTAGCGATTCGGCCAATGCAGCCAGCCAGCCTGTGCACACGCCCTTCCGCAAAACCATTGCTGAGTTAGGTGGAAACTCCACTATGTTAAAGATGAAGTGAAGCTTGTCTGGATGAAACAAGCTTGAGCTGCAAAGACACATGAGTTCGTTTTGAACTGTACATCTGGATTAAAATGCACATGCTAAACAAGTCCTTTCTTGTTGTGCTGGGGGAACGGCTCCTTCTGAGAGAGAAATGATCTTGCTCAGCCCGCTGCCTCTCTCTAGTGAGGTCTTTCAGGAGAGCTTCTTTGCTCACCTCAGCAACAGGTAAGAATTATAAAATCAGACATGCAAAAGACTTAAATTTAATATGAATAAAGAACAAATCTTAATAAATATCCCAGGTATTATCTATTAAGTTGACAAAATTTGAGAGCAAAGAAACAAAAAACTTCAGAATCATCTTTAAAAGAAAAATACTTCCACAAAATCCCTTTCTTTCCCTGTTGTGACAGCAGAATGAACTCACTCCCACAGAGGTACCTTCTTGCGCTGTCACTGTGGAGGCACAGGAGACCTGGGGGAGGCCGACAGAGGCTGGGCAGTCAAAGGAAAGGCAAAGTCCAAACTGCAGTACGTCCACAGCCGAACTCCTCTCCCGCCCATACCTGCCCAAACCCTGTCTGGCAAAGGTGGAGGGCTCAAGGGCTCCTACCTGAAAGACAGTACCAGAGGACGAGAGCCACTGAAAATCTAGCTGTGAACTCCTGGCAGACAGAAGTCCTCGGGCACTGCACACTTCCCCATACTCAGGACACTGGGTTAAGTTTCCACTGAAGAATTGGGAGTCACAAAGGATTTGGAGGTTTGGGTTTCACCAGATTTGGGGAAAAGATGTTATACATTAAATAAATCTTACCTTGCACATGAATATGATCTGGGCTGGAGTTTGGGGAGATGTTCTAAAGCATAAAAACAAGCAATTATTAATTCAGTCTTACTGAAAATAGTTATGTAAAAAGGGCCCAAAAAGAAAGCTAAAACCCATGTTTCTTAATTTCTTACTCTTAATACTAATTTCTCTCTACAATTCCTAAAAATAAAATCCAGATACATAGTGCTTTAACTATGAAAGCAGTGTTTCTACTCACATGCTGGTCAGATAAATCGACACTAAGAACAGGGTCTATGAACGAGCATCAAATTCAAGGAACCTACAAAGCTTCTCTATGTACCAGGGAGAAGTGCCAGAGTTTTAAAATTTGAAATAAAGCTATGAACTCAAAAGTATAAAAAAAGACCTTGGCTAGAGAGATGGCTCAGTGGTTAAGACACTGGCCTGCAAAACCTAAAGACCTGGGTTCAATTCCCCAATATACACATAAAGCCACAGGCACAAAGTGGCACAAGCATCTGAATTTGTTTGCAGTGGCTGGAGGACCTGGTGTGGCCATTCTCTGTCTGTCTCTCTTCTCTCTCTCTTTGCTTGCAAACAAATATTTTTTTAAAATATTAAAGAACACTATTTTTAAAATTATTAAAAATAAGCCCAGTATGGTGGCACACACCTTTAATTCCAGCATTCGAGAGGCAGAGGTGGAGGATCACTGTGAGTTAGAGGCCAGCCTGGGACTACAGAGTGAATTCCAGGTCAGCCTGAGCTAGAACGGGACCCTACCTTAGAAAAACAACAACAAAAATTACTGAAAATACATAGGGGACATCAAATAGCTTTCCTTCTTGTATTCACGTAATTAATAAAAATGTAAGTATGGACCCGGGGAGATGGCACAGTCTGTGAAGTCCTTTCATGCAAGCAAGAGGACTCGGGTTTGATCCTCACAGTGCACATTAAAAAAAAAAAAAGAAAGAAAGAAAGAAAGGGACTGAAGAGATGCTCAGTGGTTATTGTTTGCCTGCAAAGACAAAGTAAGGACCCAGGTTCGAATCCCCAGTACCCACGTAAAGCCAGATGCAAAAAAGGTGGCACGTGTGTCTGGAGTTCATTTGCAGTGGCTGGAGGCCCTGGAGCACCCACTCTAATTCTCTACCTCTCCCTCTCATAAATAAATAAAAAATAAAAAATGATATATAATTTTTTTTAAAAGAAGACAAGTGGACCCCTGGGACTCACTGGCCAGCCAACACAACTGACTTGATTAGTTAGGCTAATGAGAGTCCCTGTCTCAAAAAAAAAAAAAAAAAAAAAAAAAGGTAGCTGTTAGTTGAGGCATTCCATCAGAGGTTGTCCTCTGACCCCACATGAACTAACATGTATGTGCAACCTACACATACACACACAGAGACAAAAACTTGTGTGCTTGGTGGTAGCACAGTGGAAGCTTTTGCTTTGTCATGTTTTTCTGAGGTAGGGTCTCACTCTGGTCCAGTCTGGCTTAGAACTCACCCAGTAGCCCAGGCTGGCCTCAAGTTCATGGTGATATCTCTACATCATCCTCCCAAGTGCTGGAAACAAAGGGATGTGCCACACACACAGCTTGGTGGAAAAAAGCTTAAAAGCAAACCAGTCAGAGCCCAGCAGTAGTAGCATTTCCCGTCTTCTGTGGGGCAGCAGCTAAAGTGATGGGTATTTGAATTGCCAGCTTACAGACTGGAGTTTGTATGAGCAGTATGTTCTATGTTTAAGTTCTATGAACAAAGTTTGAAGGATTTCTTCTAAAATAGCTTGGTTTTAATAAATGCAAGAAAATAAAGTTTTGCCCAATGTCTAAGCTTTAGACATTTCAATTTCTTTAAGAAATCAGGGAATTTTAAAGTTCTGATACCTTTACTAATTTTTATTATGTGACAAGTAGTAATTTTTTAAATATTTAAGAAAGTAACAGGAAACACAAAAAACTCAGCGCATTCAGATGCACGAGAGAACTGCACAAGATGTGCCACGGCTCTCCCACCAGTACTGGGGATATTCCACTGGCCATGGTTCCAGACCCATGAGGAGAGGACGAAGCTTGAAGGCAGGACTCTGGCTTCCAGAAGACAGCTCAGGTATTACACTGTAATCTCATTCACTCACCAATCACCACTCCTTTAGCCGTGTTCTCACCACATCTGTGTCGGGGTCAGTGCTGGGCCAAAGCCCCGCAACGACAGTCACTGACAGTGCCTGTGAGAGGGCACACTCACCAAGCAGGAGCCCGAGGGGTGGCTGGCATGATGGAAAGGCCAGAAGGAGGTCCAGGAGGCAGGTACTAGAATCTCGGATGAAGCGATTGTAGTCTGCTGCTCCCTGTTTACTGCACAGCTCCTGCAACCTCCGCTTCTCAGCAGTGTTGGTGGTGCAGTCCACGAGGGCTCGCAAGAACGCCTGACAAGAAGGAGTCAAAGATGACCAGCTCTGTGGTTAGGAGGCCATAGGTGTAGTTCATGGCAGAACACTTGGCCAGCATGTGAAAGGCCCTAGGTTCAATACCCACTCTACAAGGAAAAAAACAAAGCAAAACCAAACAAAGACAGAACCTGCCTGGGGAAGTGCCTGAGTACGGGTGGAAATGCGAAGACGCAGGCCGGCCTGCTAGAAACAGCTCACTTTCCTGTCCATCCTGCTCACTTCTCTCCCACAAGCAGCCGATCAATCAGCTATCAGGGGTATCCGACGACAAAACCTCCTAACCCAAGATTTTTTTCTCAGAATAAACACTGTGTCTTGGCAGGTGATGATAGCCTAGATTTTCAGACAGTTATAAAGTTCTTTTTGTAAGATACAGACTGAGCACAAGAGGCCTTAGGGGCCAGATAGGCAACTAATACTGTCCATAAGAGTTCACAGACTAGTGGGCACAACAGAAAGCAAATGAGTGGTTAGAGTATAACAGGTGGGTATTGGCCCAGTGCATACACAGGAATAAAGGAATTCTAATAAGTCAAGGTTTCCCAGGAAGCAAACTGAGTTGAAAGTTGGCCACATTCAAGCACAGAAGGTAGGCTGAGCTAGTAAGCACTCAGGAAACACAAATGAGTGGAATCCCACGGTCTCTGCCTAGGCCACGAGATGACAGGGAGCATATCAGTAACAATCTATCAATTCTACAAACAATATATATCTAAATTAGAGGCTGGAGACATGGATAAGTAGTTAAAGATGCTTCTTTGCAAAACCTGAGGGCCTGGGTTCAATTCCCCAGTTCCTATGTAAAGTCTAATGTACAAAGTGGAGCATGTATCTGGAATTTGTTTGCAGTAACAGGAGGCCCTAAAGCACCCTACCATTCTTCCCCTCCCTCTCAAATAAATAAATAAATAAATAAATAAATAAATAATAAATAAATAACATACACACATTATTCTTCCTCTCCCTCTCTAATAAATAAATAAATAAACATTTTTGGAAATCTAAATTACAGGCAAAAACAATGGTAATTATATATGTTTTAAAATAATTTTTACTTTGGAACTTCAGAAACATTACAGTTCTAAACAAAAACTATGGCACTATTTTGAGAGCAGAACAAATATTATAATACTTTAAGTACATATTGCTTAAAATACCAATTCTGCTTTGAGGAAAGTGATAGTAAAAATGTTTTACACATGCATGTGCAGATCAATAGCATATAAGAATGTCATCTAAATTTTTATATTAAGAAAACAGGCAATCCAACTGCCCATGGTAAATCAGTAATATATGTTGCATCCATTCAAAATTTCTTCAATCTTGCCATACTTAAATATGGAGACTCTTGACTTCAAGTTAACAAGTAGCAGAACAGCACATAACACCAGTGGATTCCACAATTAAATTATGAGGGTTTGGTTATTAAAGGCTTTCATTCCCAGGATAACTTAGATTCTCAATTTTCACAATCAGTACATTATTTCTGTTGTAAGGAAAATACATGTGTATATATAACCTAATTTTTTTAAATGGTGTTAAATCAAAACTGAATTTAATCAAGAAGTTATCATCAAAACGAATTATAAATTTGCTCAAATTATATCTAGGACTTAGCCTCCCTCTAAAGTAGTACGCTTTCCATTGACCAGAAATGCAAGAAACAGGTTACTAAGGTAGAATAAAAACCACAGCGTGGAGAGGATAGCCTATTTATAGCACTCATTATGCTCACAGACAATACAAGGTACAGCTGGAAAAATTTTTTTATATATTTATTTGACAGGGAGAGAGAGAGAGAGAGAGAGAGAGAGAGAGAGAGAGAGAGAGAGAGAGAGAGAGAGAGAGAGAGAGAGAAACAGGTGTGCCAGGGCCTCCAGCCACTGCAAACAAACTTCAGGTTCACATGCCACCTTGTGCATCTGGCTTTCTGTGAACATGTGAGCACTGGAAAATTGAGCTCAGGTCCTTCTGCTCTACGAGCAACCATCTTAACCACTGAACAGTCTCCCCAGCCTCAGCTGGAAAAATTGTATCCATTAGTATCCACTTGCTGAAAATGTTTAGAAAGAAAACAAAAAGACAGGTGTGGTGGCACACACCTTTAATCCCAGCATTTGGGAGACAGAGGTAGGAGTATGGCTGTGACTTAGAGGCCACCCTGAGACTACACAGTAAATTCCAGGTCAGCCTGGGCCAGAGTGAGACCCTACCTTGAAAAACACAACAACAGTGACAAGTATTAAAAATATTTTCTAATGTAATTCTGACCTCTAGTGGATCTTCTAGCTCCAAGTTCATCTAAACATCCATCAGTGTAACCTGCCAAAACCCTTCAAGATTTCCTCAAGACTTTTCTTCAGGTAACCATGCAACACTAACATAGAAGGTGGTGGGCAGGAAAGAGAAACCCCTGGAGCTCTCCGCATCACAGAGAGGAAACGTGACAAGTGCCGCTGGACAGCATGGGCCGTCACTCTATGCTGTGCCTTACAAAGTTAATGTCTAGGAGAAATGACTAAGAAAAAGACCAGTTTCATACACATCACAACATAAGACAAAACCATGAATGTAAACACATGAATATATTTGCCTAATTCATTCTAAAAACATGCTCTAAATACCTTACTTTTTAAACCTCCAGGGGCAGATGCTCCAGGTCTGCCTGATAAACCCTAGATGAAGCTAGGTACATTACCTTTTTAGGAACTGTTCGTATTTCAAGACACCAGGTAAGAAGGAAGTGAAGAGAACACTTCTCAGGTACATGCTGGGGCAAGGTAGCTCCTTTCCAGGTAGAGCAGGGAAGTGCATGACATGGAAAATAAAGAATTAAAAAAACACAAATTGGGGATGTGATAGGCATTCCACAAACACAACTGTTAACACTTTATATCCAATAAGACCACAGTACTTGTGAGACAAAATTCTCCAAAGCAAATATACTAGAAAATGCTACTCTACAAAAGTTAATTATAAATTCAAGATAAAGATATATCAAATAAAAATGGAAAATGATCAAAAATTAAAGAACAAAAAAACAAAAGATTATGGCAGTCTTCCATCAAAAG
>PVHP010035904.1:0-18245 GCA_004024765.1 Zapus hudsonius
TCTCTTCTCTTCTCTTCTCTTCTCTTCTCTTCTCTTCTCTTCTCTTCTCTTCTCTTCTCTTCTCTTCTCGTCTTTTCTTTCCTTGTCTTTTCTTTTGCATGTGAGTGTATGTTGTATTTGTGGTGTGGATGGCATATTCATGTGTGTGTTAATGTGTGCTATGAGCATACATGTGGAGACCTGAGAAGAATGTCAGGTGTCCCCCTCCCTCAGTTGCTGGTCTGTGTGTTTCCCTGAGATGGCTGGTTTCTCATGTGAAACTTAAGTCTTTATTCAGGAAGGAAGGAGAACCAAGTACTTAAAATCACTTGAGTCCCCTTTGCTAGTGGAGGGAGCTTGCCTTCTGTATCTGAGGAGCCTTTGAGCAGGTGCCTTACAAGAGAGACTGCCCACACTCCTCAAAATTTACCCCAATCTTCTCTTGTTTGCATTAGACCCACAACTAGGGTCAAATTTCAGTGTTCCAAATGGCAGCAGGTTTCTGACTCTGACATGTTGAGTCAGGTTCCCAGGCCTGCCCTCTTCCAGGAGCCTTTGCTTGCTTTCAGAGGGAGAAACCTCACCAAACACCCAGCTCCAGATTCTCAAGCAGTTTCTTTCAACATCATGATTCGAACAGTAAGTTTGACAGGTAATATTACAGCTCTTAAGTAAACGAACTTGCTCTAAAGAAACATCTCCATGGTGACTACTGTCCAATACAGGACTTGTCACCATTGTATCTTTGACAGTTACAAAATCAACACTTCTAGCTTTCTAGCTGCATGGGTGCAGCTTTGATGGCATGAAATCTTGGGTAAAAGAACTAAGGCCTGGAAAGCAGACCCTTTATCTCTGAGATTTGTTGTTCTCAGCTTTATGAGCACTGAGTCACCTCTAGCAAATATCTGGGATCAAGCTAATGAAAGAGAAGATCTCTACGTTCTGAGCAGGAGTGTGGGTTTGCCCCAGTCCTTGGTTACTGAACTCAAGTGTCTCTAACACAAGATCTCTTACTTCACAGGGAGCTGAACAATGAAGACTATGAAAACAATGTGTACACATGTCACCAAGCCAGCAACACTCCTTCCCAAGGGACCTCTGCTCAGGTAGATTTATTTCACAATTAATCCCAGCTCTGTGAAATTTGACTGAAGGATTGAAAGTTCAGAATTTAACCTTTTATTGTTGGTTTCTATTGTGTGGTCATCTCTTGACATTAAGCACATAATCTCCACTGTCATCTCATGTTAGTTGAAAGACAAACCTTGGACTCCAAAAACCAAACCCAGGGTGAAGGCTTTAGTGCACCCTTGGGAATTGTCCCCTGCTGCATGGCTCCACCTCTGGAATCAATCCCCTGGTCAGAAAGGGACTGGGGCTGGTTCACAGGACAGCACTTTTTTTTTTCTAGTTAGAAACATTTTTATTTCAATGTGCCAAATAAAACCCCACATTTTCAGACCATAAGATGTTAATACATTCAACAAAAAAATTATCAAAAATATGGAACGCTTCATGAATTTGCGTGTCATCCTTGCGCAGGGGCCATGCTAATCTTCTCTGTATCGTTCCAATTTTAGTATATGTGCTGCCGAAGCGAGCACCACAGGACAGCATTTCTAACAGTCTAGACAAAGGAAAGTACATGCTTCGAACTGTGGGAGCTGAGAAGGAATGTCGGTGATGTTGACTTTTATGTGCAGGTAGATTTACTTAATATTCAAACAAACTTATTTATTTGATATTTTAAATTATTGACAAAGTTCAGTTGTCCATATAATTTACTATTGCCTCACTAGCTTACTCATTCGTCCATTTATTCATTCAAGAGCCATTTTGCCTGAGTGTTCAAGGCAATGGTCTAAGGCCTCACCAACTTTATAGCTAAATGCTCTGTTCCATTAATTCTCGATTTTCTTACCCTTTTGCCATTTTTCTTTTCCCCAAATTTTTCTTCTTTCCAATCCTTTTTCACCTTTCCATGTTCAAGTGTACGACAAAACTACTTTTTGCCTATTAAAATCCAGCTCACTTAGACCAGAAGATTCTGGTTTTGAGTAGTTGTTATGACAAAGGTGGGTTGCCCTCTTGCAGTTTATCTTTGCCACCAACAGTACCTGCTAGACTGGATATGTCAGTGGTTAGGATAGCATATTGTATGGGGTTTTTTTTGTCCCTTTGTTTTGTTTTTGTTTTTCGAGGTAGGGTCTCACTCTAGCCCAGGCTGGAATTCACTATGGAGTCTCAGGGTGGCCTTGAACTCATGGTGATCCTCCTACCTCTGCCTCCTGAGTGCTGGGATTAAAGGCGTACTCCACCACGCCCGGCCAGAGTCTCATTTTAACCCACACTGACTTAAAACTAACTTTCATCCCAGGCTAGCCTTGAACTCATAGTGATCCTACTACCTTAGCCTCCCAAGTGCTGGAATTAAAGGTGTGTACCACCATGCTCAGGTGGTCATATTCTGAAAGAAATGAACAAACACCATGGGACAACTAGAGACATGATGATAATCTATACAAATAATGCTAGTTTCCAATTGAGATGCATTCCATCATGTTGGAGAGTCAGAGTTCTAGCCATCTGCTCTTTCAGAGTCTACCTTTACCCTCTTGCAGCCCAAGTACAACCACTAGCTCACCCTTTGAAAGAACTTCAGTTTTAGGGATTGTCTCTGTCCAGCTACTTTGCCCATACACAATTGGAAAAATCTAGTTACATAAAGCTATGCAATCTCCCCATCCCCAAAATAGCTTGGAACTGCATTGGCATGAACAATCAGTGAAGACACAAAGCCATGTGTTTACTGTTAATCTAGAATGGACCCTTGAGCAGTGGAGGACTCAGGTTTTGTTTTTCCTCATAGCTGCTTCGAACACCATCTGTTTTACTTGTTCAACCTGACCTGTTGTGCTTACTTAGTAAATATTTACCAATAACAGTGAGTAAACACCAAGAAGCTAGGCTGGGTATATAAGTGGTCAGGTGGACATATCTTGTAAGAATGAACAAATAATATTGATTTTTCTACTTTCCTTTCCAAGTTTGTGTTCATGTATCTCAGCCCTGGGTCCTACATTGGAGCCATGAGCTGGATCAAAGGAGGAAACACCCACTGAAAAGGGTAGAGGTGGGAGACATTAGGTGCACCTCAGGCTGTTTTGTGTGCGCTCTGAGCTCACACTCCTTCTGTAAGGCAACTAGAGCCTCCATGGAAAGAAGAGGCAAACCTGAGCCCCACTGCCAGGTCACCTGAACACACTGAAACTTGACCCCATTTAGTTATGGTTTTAGTGGCAAGGAGGAGTGTTTGGGTAGGTTTTGATATCCACTCTTTGGGGAGATCTGCTCTAACTAAGGAAGTTGCAGGGTTTTGGTGGGTGAGTGGTTTCTCAGACAGAAGGGCAAACCACTTTTCTTTTTCCTAGAAGATTTTTTAAGCTTTAAATTTTATATTTAGATTTCTGATCCATTTTGAGTTATTTTTGTATAAGGTAAAGCCTAGACTGGGATTATTATTATATATACATGTATGTATGTATGTATGTATGCATGTATATTTCTACTGGCCTATCTTTCAAACCATGCATGCATAGTGTGTTTGTATCTGAATGTCCTTTTGTTAAAGATACTGTAACTTCTCCAATTAGTTCCTTGCGCACATTTGATAAAAGCCAATTGACCATTAATAAAACATTTTATTTTTGGCTTCCCAATTCTTCTTCATTGCTCTATACTTTTGTTTGCAAATATCATGCTGTCTTGACTAAAAAAGTTTTAAAATAAGAATATATGATTTTTCAACTTTTTTGTGTTGTTTCCTAGACTTTTGGTACAAAATTTTGAATCATATTTTTGCTGTTGCTTACAAAGAGATAAAGAGAGAAGCAGAAGAGAGAGAATGCTATGCCAAGGCCTTTTGCTGCTGCAAATGAACTCAAATTCATTACTCCACTTTGTGCATCTGGTTTTACATGACTACTGGGGACTCGAACCCAGGCCAGCAGACTTTGTAAGTGCCTTTAACCACTAAGCAATCTTTCCAGTTCATATTGTTTATTAAAAATAATATTATTTATTTATGAGAGAGAGAGAAGAGAGAGTATGTATGTATGTATGTATGTATGTATGTATGTATGTATGTGTGTAAACCAGATCTTCTTGCTGCCATAAATGAACTCTAAATGCATGTCACTTTGTGCATTTGGCTCTTTTGGGGAGCATTGTGGAATTGAACCTGGGCCAGCAGACTTTGCAAGCAAGCACATTTAATCATCAAGCCATCTATGAGAAATGTAGTTTGATATTACATTGATTATATAGATTGGTTTTGAGAAGACTGACATCTTGACATTGCATGTTCTAATCTGTGAATACTGTATATTTCTAAATTTAGTTAGCTCTTTTTTTATTAATATCTTTATTATCCATAGTTACATTGTATGAACAAATCTTATGATGGTACCCCATTTCCATTCTCCCTGTCCCCAATCCACTGGGTATCCTCCTCATTGGGCATGCTGGATCAGTCCATGGAGTAGGGGGTTATGAATTGTGCAAGAGGTAGCCAGTTCACCCCCCACACCACTTTGTGTGTTGTTGATTAGGGATGCGATGTCTCTGGAAATTCTCCCCCACCATGGCTCTTACTTTCTTTCCGCCCCCACTTCTGCTCAGTTTCCTGAGTCATGGTGGGTGAGTTTTAAGTCTGCTTTATTGTTGAGATCTTAAGTGTCTCTGGACGTCTGCTTTGGGTTGTGTTTGGTATCATTGCTGTCTGTCTCCATTGTCCTTTCATGGGTTATCTGATTTGCTGTGGTGATAGGTCTCTTCTTTATCACACCACTTTCTCATAGGTTTCATTTGGAGCCTATACGATAGGCCATGAGTGGTTCATCTCTTGCTGGGATGTCAGCCATCATCCCATGGTTTGTTGATGGAATTGGATTGACCACGGCTCTCTCAAAGCCTTCTGAAAAATACAAACAGAATCTTCCTTGGAGAGTGAGATCAGTACAGGTTAAATGAGACACACATTGCTAATCTAACAAGATTCTATTGGGTATAGCCTCTTAGTTCTCTGGTAGTGGAAATTTTCCCTTGGAGCCCAGGTTTTTGGTCCCCATAAGATTTTGCCTTGGATCCCAATTCCAATTAAGGGTTCCTTGTCACTGAGTTGATCTCTGAGCCAACTTAAAATCCATTGATTACACCCCTAGATTTTGGCACCACTACTGCATAGGTGATCACTTCTTGACTTGTTGGTCTCTACCATAAAGCGGTATGTTCAGCATTCTCATGACATCAGTCAGAGGTCTCTGCTTTCTCCAAATATCATTGACCAATTTTCCCTGGCAGCTCATGTAACACCTTCCAGCACTACAAATGCTACCATCTGGGAGCCAGTTACCATTTTGTATCTCTCAGGGCCTCTCAGTGTTTTGTGATGACACTATGTGTTTTCTTCAGCAATAGGGTCTTACCTTTGGCCTGGGGAAGGTATTCAAGAGCTTTGACAGAAGCCTGTCTTGTTTTGGGGACTTCATGGGTTTCTTTGATCAACAGCTCAGTGTGGGAAGGAACCAATGACTAGGACAGTGAGTTTTAGGTCTGATTGAGTTTTCATGGGGTTAGGCTTCCTCCGATTCTGTTCATGGACCCTCTTATCAGACAATGCCCAGAGCTTCCTCGAGAGCTTATTGTATGAAAATAAGGATTTTATGGTTTCAATTCATTATTGGTTTAGCTTATTGTATAAGTCCCTCCACTCTCTTATTCCTCCCCCACATTCCTTCCATCCCTTTTACAGTCTCTCAATTCACCTGTCAGGTTTGTTTAGAGTTTAAGCTTAACCTGGTTAGGAACCACATATGAGGGAGAATAAATATGTGGCATTGGACTCTCTGTTCTTGTGTGAGTTCCCTAAGTATGATCTGCTCCAAATCTGTCCACTTTATTTTAAATTTCATTGTGTCATTTTTCCTTTCAGCTGAGTAGGATTCCATTATGTAAATGTACCACAACTTTGATATCCATTCTCCAGAGATGGGCATTTGGGTTGATTCCAATTCTTAGCTATTATGAATTGAGCTTCAATAAACATGGTTGGGCAAATGTCTCTGTGCTGAGTTGTGACATCTCAAGGATAGATGCCTAGTAAAGGGATAGCTGGGTCCATTGGTAGCTCTATATCCATTCTGTTCAGGAGTCTCCATACTGCTTTCTATAGTGGTTGTAGAAGTTTGCAATCCCAGCAGCAGTGAATGAGGGTTCCTTCTGGGCCACTGAGAGGCCCTGAGAGATACAAAATGGTAACTGGCTCCCAGATGGTAGCATTTGTAGTGCTGGAAGGAGTTTACTGATACTATTCTTTGGGTCTTTTATATATAGGATCATGTCATCTGCAAAAAGGGAGATAGTTTCACTTCTTCCTTTCCAATTTGTATCCCTTTTATACCTTTCTCATATCTTACTGCTTGGGCTAGAACTTCAAGCACTATGTTGAAGAGCAGTGGTGAGTGTGGACACCCCTGTCATGTTCCTGATTCTAGTGGGAACTCCTTGAGTCTTTCCCCATTGAGTATTATTTGGGCTTTAGGACTTTTTTATATTGCCTTTTTTGTTGATGTATAAGCTTTCTATGCCCAGCCTCTCCAGCTCTTTGATCATGAAGTGGTGTTGTATTTTGTCAATGGCATTCTCTTGTGACCATGTGGTTTTTGTGGTTGAGTCTATTAATGTGGTGGATTACATTAATCAACTTATGTATGTAAACGTTTCCCAGCTCCACCTACCCTGACTCCCACCCCTATGGGCTTGCCACAGAAACCAGCATTTCCATCTCAGCATGACTGGCACTGGGTATCAGCAAAACTTGCTTGTGCCCATCCTCACTGACCGGACCATGGCTAGCATCACGTATTTCCTGCCACTCATGGCCCCCAAATGAGGTGTTCTCAGGTTGTCCCCGCCCACCTATCCCACCCACCTATCCCAGTGCAGGCTGCCAACTCCACACCCCCATCAACCAATCTCCTCTTCTCTTCCCCATTCCCCATGCCCCTGACCCCCTTTTTCCTATAAAATGTAAGTCCCCCAATTGAATAAAGAACCACGTGGATATACAATAGACATCTGCTCACCTCTGTGTCCCGTTGGACCCCCCCTGCACCATCCCCCCAGCTCTGTGGGTCCCAGCCCTGAGACAGCGGACAGCAGACAGCTCGCTTTGGCTCCCACCGCTTCTCGGTTTTCCCTCCGTCGGTCTGGAGGAGAAAACAACAGGTGTTGATATCCAAAGTTTGATTTCTGGAAGGAGTTTTTATCTTAGCATTTGGACTAAGCTTGAGATGGTATCTCTTAGTGAAAAACAATATTTATGGAAGGAACTTGGTAGTGTGTTTTATATCTTCTTGTCCATTTTTATTTTGAGTTCCCAAAGAACTAACCCTGTTTTATAGACTAAATCCTAGGCCTATTGAGACAGAAACATAGTAAAATGCTTAGATAACAAGGGAGGTAATTTGTGGGTTGGAGCCTCCTTCACATTTCAGTCAGTGCATGGCAAAGCTCCAGGTGCAGGAAGCAGGAAGTTGGCTTTGATTTTTTTTTAATTGTATCTTTTATAGATTTAGGAAATTCAAGGAGATAATGTCTTTTATTTGTAAAACAACATTTTTCCAGTAATCTTGAGGTGGGGAAAGAAAGAGGAGAGGGGCAAAGTGGAAGACTATAAGATCACAAATAACAAGCAAGTTTGTAGAAGTAATCCTTGGAAACTCCAGAAAAGGAATGATGTGTGTGTGTGTGTGTGTGTGTGTGTGTGTGTGTGTGTGTGTGTGTGTATGCATGCACACATGCACCCCCCCCATGCCAGGTAAATGTATCAATACATATCTATATGTTTCTATTTTAAACGTTGGACTCTCCTATGTGTACTGTTCTGTAATCTTTTTTCTCTTAACAATGTATCTTGAAAATCTTATCATACAAGTATGGAAATATCTTATATCTGTATTCAGGTATATTCCATTATACCCATTGCATGTACTTATCTAAGTGTCATAATTCATTTGACTATATTCTGTTGTTGTTTATAATTTATTCAAATTTATTAGTTCATTTAGTTATTAAAATAAATTTATAATAAATTGTTTGTATGCTCTTGGATACCACACTGCAACCTCTTTTTAGGTCTACTGGTTCCTTGTTTATTACCTTCAACTTCTTTCCTTTCTTTATTTTTTTCCCTTTTTTTAAATCTATGCAGCCAAGGATGACCTTGAGTTTCCTGGTCTTCCTTTCTCTATCTCCCAAGTACTGGGATCACAGCTCCATGCCCAGTGAGAAAGAGAATAGGCACACCAGGGCCTTGACACTCCAGACGAACTCCAAATGCATGAGCCACTTTGTGCATCTGGTTTTACATGGATACTGGGGAATCAAACATGGCCATCAGGCTTTGAAAAGCACTTTTAAACACTGAGCCATCTCTCTAGCCCCCATGCCCAATTTTTAAAGAATGAGTCATATTTTTGTTTATTTCTTGCATTTGAAGTACTCTTTGATAACATCCTTGACTTGAGATTCCTTGCCATAGTCCCTATGTTTACGGAGTTTTCCCTCTCAATCAGCTTTGCAGAGGCCTGTCCATTTCCCTAGCTTCTTGTCATCAACCTTAATTAGGCTGATTTGGTGCTCAGCACAAAGGGCTTCCACCAACTTGATAGATACTGGCTCATCACAATTGGATGTGAGCACACAGAGATGGGCTTGGTGCTGGTCTAAGGCTTTGGCGCTAGGTCATTGTGGAAGAGGGCATCTTCATCACCTCCTGTAAAGCAGTATTCACATCCATCACACCTCCAGCAGCAGTACCTTCCTCAGCTGTGGCGGCAGTTACAGTGAAGCGAATCTGAAAGTACCAGAGCCTCTGCCTCACCTAGGTGTTGGGGACCTAGCCCAGAGCTTTATGTCTGCAAGACAAGCACTCTTCCACTGAGCTGTATTCCCAGCCCTCTCTTCAGTTTTCCAGTTATGAAATAATGCAGTCAAATGATAATTTTGTCTTTTATTTTCCAGGTAAATCTCATTATTTTTGTCAAGTCTTATTATTAGACAACCTGTAGAACAATATTGAAAAATAACAGTGATAGTGGGTACTTCTATCTTTTCAGAACTTTAGTGAAGATTCTATTAATTTTGTTATATAAAATTTTATGTTTATTAAGGAGTTTTTTCTAATCTTATCAAATATGGATCTTGTATTTTAGCAGAGAATTTTAAACCTCTCTTGATTTTTCTTTGCTAATATATGCTAATAAAATAAAATACATCAATAAATTTCCTGAGACTAAACCCTATTTTCAATTTAAAACAGAAATCTACTTGTGTTTGTTTCTTTATTCTATGCACAGAATATCTTAAGAACTTGAAATTTTCTATTTTTAAATATTTTTTGCAAGCAAAGAAATGAGAGAGAGAGAGAGAGGAGAGAGAGAGAGAGAGAGAGAGAGAGAGAGAGAGAGAGAGAGAGAGAGAGAGAGAGAATGAGCCTGGGCACACCAGGGCTCCTGCCACTGCAACCAAACTCCAGATACATGTATTACTTTGCACATCAAGCTTTACATGGGTACTGGGGAATCCAACACAGGCCATCAGGCTTCGTAAGAAAGTGCTACTAACTTTTTCCTTATAGGTTATTTTAGGTATTTTGCTATAGGTACAGAAAGTTGAAGGAAAGCCTTGCCAACAGTGGTAACTGAGAGGGCTGAGCTCAGGGTAAATCCAGTGTCTGGCACATCACAGGCACCGAGAAAATGATATTCTATCCAAAGATGTGTAATCCTTGTACAGAATTTCAGTTGAAGCAAGCTTGAAAGAGTTTTGTCCAAAGTAATACAATCTTAAAGCAAGGACTACTCTTTCTTTTCTTTCAGGTCCACTGATCTCCAAAGGAACATCCTGAACCTTGTAGGCACAAACACATGTCTTTGTACTCCCACACATGCAAGGCACATTTCATATCAGAGGGAAAAAATAGAAAATGTCCAAATCATTCACATGTAAAATAAAGACTGAAAGTTCTTAAAGCAAGTAATAATATTTTATCTTTAGACTTAATTTTATAGCCTTTTAATGACAAGGGAGGGTGAAGCATAAGGCAGGGGAAGAAATGAGAGAGAAAATGAGAAAAGACAAGAGAGGAAAAGATGAAAAGAGGCAAAGGGTGAGAAGTGAAGGAAACAGGACGAACAATCAGGAGAAGCGTGGGATGAAGGGGCATCTGCTGGATGTGGTAGAGTTCACTGCCCTGGTTCACTTGGGGAGAGGGCGTGGGAGGAGGTGACTTCTGTTCCTATCAGCGTGCCAGGAAATCAGCAGCTTTGTACTCAGAAGAAAACTTTATTTTTTTTATTGTCCATTTTATTGTTTATTTCTGGCAATCAGTAATTATGGGATTTTGAACATCTTTGCTTTTTTGATATTGCATTCATTATTATTTTTTTATTTTTTGTCTTTTTTGAGGTAGGGTCTCACTCTAGCCAATGCTGACCTGGAATTCACTATGTAGACTCAGGGTGGACTTGAACTCACAGCAATCCTTCTACCTCTGCTTCCCAAGTGCTGGGATTAAAGGCGTCCACCAACACACCAGGCTTGCACTTATTATTTTTAAGAGATATTTAGCAGCTCAGAACATGGCTCAGCAGTTAAGACATTTGCCTGCAAAGACTAATGACCTAGACTTGATTCCCCAGTACACACTAAAGCCCGCCTGTTCTCTCTTTTTCTCTCTCTTCTAATAAATAAAGTATTAGAAACAGAGAGAGATTTAGAAGGCCTAGGGAGATGGCTCAGTGGTTAAATGTACTTGTTTGCAAAGCCTGTCATCCCAGATCAATTCTCCAGCCATCCACATAAAGCTGGATGGGCATTTGTTTGCAGTAGCAAGAGATATTTAGAATGCCACATTTTAGTTTACAGATTGAACATGAAGACAAAATGTTCTTTTAATAAATCTATTTTTAGTTCATTCAGGGTTTGATATAAGAAGTACATAACATGGGCTGGGGAGATGGTTCAGCAGTTAAAGGTATTTGTTTGCAAAGTATGCTGACCCAGATTTGACTCTCCAGTACTCAAGTAAAGCTGGTTTCAAAAAGTAGTACATGTAAACTGGAGTTCATTTGCAGTGGCAAGAGGCCCTGGCACATCTATAAACACAAACACACACACACACACACACACACACACACACACACACACACACTCTCATGCTCAAGTGCGTGCCTGCACAAATGAATAAAAAATATTTTTTAACATTTTTAAAACAGTATTTATTTATTTGAGAGAAAGTGAGGGAGAAAAAGAGGCAGAGAGAGAGAGAGAGAAAGAGAGAGAGAGAGAGAGAGAGAGAGAGAGAGAGAGAGAGAGAGAGAGAGAGAATGGGCACACCAGGGCCTCCAGCCACTGCAAACAAGCTCCAGACACATGTGCCACCTTGGGCATCTGTCTTTATGCGGCTACTGGGGAATCAAACTTGGGTCCTTCTGCTTTGCAGGCAAGCAAGCACCTTAGCCGCTAAGTCATCTCTCCAGCTCTCTTTTTAACTTTTTAATGATAACCTCCCTACATATAGACAATATACCATGATCAAAATCCCCTCCCAAATCCTTCCTCTGCTGAATCCCTTCCTCTTTCCAACCAGTCTCTCTTCTAGTTTGATGTCATCACTTCTCTCCCTCCTATGACGCAGGTCTTGTGTAGGTAGTGTGAGCCACTCTGAGGTCATCAATGTCACTGCCACTTTGTGTCTGGAAAACAACATTGCAAAGCATTTCCCCACTTCCTTTGGTTCTTACATTCTTTCTGAATCTCTTCTGTAAAGGTCCCTGAGCCTCAGTGGGTATGATAGAAATGGCTCAGTGCTGAGCAAACCACTGTCATTTCTTCTTAGCACTGTGGTGAGTTTTGAGTCTCCTAATTGGTCAAAAATATTTTTGAAAGAGAAGTCCACAATATAAGCAAATAAAATGAGAAACTTCTCTTTACCAGGATGCTTCATGAATATATTGTTTATTTAGCTGCTCTGAATAAGTGCTCTGAATAAGTTCTTGCTTGAAATAAAAAAGGGAAATAAGAGCCGGGCATGGTGGCACATGCCTTTAATCCTAGTACTCTGGTGGGTAGGAGGATAACCATGAGTTTGAGCCACCCTGAGGGGCTTGAGTGAGACCCTGTCACAATCAGCCACATGCCACTGGGATGAATCTCCAAACCAGGCACAGTTTGGGGGAGGAAAGTATTTATTGAAACTACAGATTGAGGGGAAGTTCCTTAACAGTGAAAGAGGCTGTCCCTCTTTCACAGGTCCCAGCAGAGAGAAAAACCCATCACCAACACCACACACACACAGAACAGGGAACAGGCAGGAGGACCAAGGAGAGAACTTCTTCCCCTTTATATAACCTTAGGGTGGGGTCTTACAACCCTTCCCCAGACGTAATGGCTTCCTGAGTCTCTGGAATTTCTTTCCTGCACTGCCCACACAGGAAAGGATGTTTATTTCTAGCTTCTTTACATCCTGACCCCTACTGAGAGGCTGCCTTCCTGTAAACATCCTCAGAGACCCACCCAAGATAATTAAAGAGATCCAAGTTGACAACAAAACCTAACCATCACAGACCCTATCTTGAAAAACTAATCATCATCATCATCATCATCATCATCATCATCATTATCATCATCATCATCATCATCATAAGGCCCAGTGATCTACCAGGATGAAACTTTATTCAGTTTGAATCTTTTGCTCCTGGACAATACTTTAGTCTCCCATAGTCTATAAGAACTGAGCACCATCTTAAGCAAGATGGAATTAGGATGGACAGAACTGGGCTGGAGAGATTGCTCAATGGTTAAGGTGCCTGCCTGCAAAGCCTAATGACCAGGGATCCATTCCTCAGTAAAGACATAAAGCCAGATGCACAAAGTGGCACATGCATCTGGAGTCTGTCTGCAGTGACTGGAGGCTCTGGTACACTCATTCTCTCTGTCTGTCTCTCTTTTTTTCTCTCTGCTTAAATTAAAAAAAAGAATGGACAAAACTGTGTTCTCCACTCAAAATGAAGGTTGATTTCATTAATAAATTATTTACAAACTATGCATTTGGTGGTGGTGGTGACTGGGAAGGTCATATTACCTTTGGTCACAAACAAAATGATGTATTAGTCAGCAGCTCTTCTGACTGACAGCCTGTGTGCCTGATGTCACTCACCGGCTGGCATTTCCAGCAATACCTGACTCTTTCTTTCTATTGCTTCTTCCCTGCTGCCTTCTGTAAGGGATGCCAGGGTTGTGGCCACACCCCAGAGAATGCAAGTGCTGTGTGCTGAGCTGTAGGTAGAAAATGGCAAAAGGAAAAAAAAAAACAAGAGGACAGAGAATGACTGTGGCTTATGGAGCCACAAGCGCTCTGCACTTGTAACGTGTGAGCATTTGTGCTCACATCATTGTGTTGGTTAGAAAAGGGGTTCTTTGTTCGGAAATGTCCATCAGTGAAAGTCGAGGGCATGAGCTGTCCTGGGAGGAGCACAGTGAACTCATTCTTCTCCTCCACACAGGAGGGACTTCAGAGCTCGGTTCTGTCACAGCTTCCCCTCACTGTTGGCCTTCGTAACTCTCCTCCCAGTTGACCTAAGCTTGTGCTGATGGGCTGGGGCAATCTCAAATTGTTTTATACTTGTGGAACTGTGTTAGGTCAGGGTTTATGTTTCATATTCCTTGAACCTCCATTTGTTTGTATTGAAATGCATTCTAAGTGGTCAGATATGATGTCTTTTGTCTTTTTTTCTTGCAGAGCTGGGGGTAGAAGCCAGGGCCTTGCTTATGCACACTACCACTGAGCTGCACCCTAGAAAAATTATTAATCCTGTTTTGTACACTATCTGGGCTCTTAGTACCTTAACAACATTTCTAGTACATGACATTATGACCAACACAGTGGGTATCAATGACCTTTGTTTTGTAGTCCTGGAGATTGAACCCAGGGCCTTTCACATGTATACATGCTAAATGGAACTCTGACCTTGAAGGCAAGTGACCTGGACTTTAATACAGCTTTATACTTGTTAGGCACATAAATTGAGCAAGACACTGACTGCTCTGCATCCTCATCTCTACCTGGAGAATCGTGACCTCTACTTGTTTTGCTTTACTGGATCAATGTAAGGATTCATGGAGAATGAAAATCTTCCTTTTGTGAGCTGTTACCACTATAGAAACGTAACACATACAACCTTGAGATGTTTATGCACTCGTCACCATTCTTTAGCTGGATTAGATTTGGGGATGTGAGAGACTGGCCCCAAGCCTGGACCTGCCCCTGCCTGTGTCACCATCCTGTTCTGTAGACTGGCTACTTGCAGAGCCTTGCCTGATTTCTTTAGTACTGATTTTTTAAAAATTACAGGCATTTAGAGACCTGGTACAATACTGATCTCTATTGGATTCTTCTCTTTTCTCTTATTTATTCATTCATTCATAAAATTACATTAGATGCAAAGGAATAAGAAATGAATTTAACAACAACAGCAACAAACAAGCCTACAGTCTAATAAAGGAGACAGAACACAAAGTAGACTTGCAAACACGATTGAAGGTTGGGATAAGTGCTGAGAAGAAAGCAAATCAGCAGCTCTGATGGCAGATAAGGTTGGTGCAAGATATCCTCTAGGCAGTTAGAGTCCTTGATCAGCAGAAGTTGAGGGAGAAAAGCCAGCAATGCAGAGCTGAGATGAGAACATTCTAGGCAGCCTGAACTGAGTGTGGGAAGTCCCAGAGGCACAAGGAGTCTTGTAGTGAAGAAGGTGGCAGGTGGATTGGAGTTGGGGACAGAGGAGGAGAGAAGCTCCAATGAGTCAGGAGGGGTGACTGAGTCCAGGTGACTGCAAGCTTTGACCTTTCAAAGTCAACTCACTGCCACTGTCTCAAAGTTAAAATACTGCCTCAAAATGTTTCGCACTCCTATGAAAACTTGGGAGGTGTCTTCACCTTCCCCTCCCTGCTTTCAGCATTTATGCTCATCTGCATATCCAATCAGGTGGTGATTCTTGCAGTTCCTGCTTTCATTCACTCCCTTCACTTCCCTGTGGTCACCTTGATCAAGCATTGCTCCTCTTGCCCGGACCACTGTCGAATTCTTCTAGGCAGTGGTGTGCTGATAAAATCACTCATGGGGACTAAACCCTGAGTCCACAACCAAACAGCCCAAGTCCCTGAGTGCCCTCAGTTGCTACTCCTCCACACAAAGGGGAAATTTCTGTAAGGAAAAACATAACATTGGTTACTCTTGGTTGGAGTAAGAGTTATATTTTGAGTTGGATGTGATGGTGCACACTTTTAATCCCAGCACTTGGGAGGTTGAGATTGGAGAGCACACTGAATTCCAGGCCAGCCTGGGGCTACAGAGTGAATGCCAAGTCAGCCTGGGCTAGAGTTAAGTCCTGTCTTAAAAAAAAAAGGAAATCAAAACAACAAAAACTATATTTTGTTGTAAATCTTTTGCACTATCTGATCTTTTAAACGTTTTATTGACAACTTCCATAAATATAGTCAATATAACATAATCATAATCCCTTCCCACTACTCCCCTCCCTCCCCTGGACACTCCCCCTCCACTGAATCCCTTCTTTCCAACTAATCTCTCATTCTGTCTTTTTTTGGTTTGTTTGTTTGAGGTAGGGTCCCATTCTAGCCCAGGCTGACCAGGAATTCACTATGTAGTCTCAGAGTGGCCTGGAATTCACAGCCATCCTCCTACCTCTGCCTCCTGAATGCTGGGAATAAAGGCATGGGCCACCACACCTAGCTGAATATTTTTTTAAAAATATTTTTTTATTTATTTGAGAGAGAAAGAGAGAGAGAGAGAGAGACAGAGACAGAGACAGAGACAGAGAACGGACACACAAGGGCCTCCAGCCACTGCAAATGAAGTCCAAAAGCATGTACCACCTTGTGCCTCTGTCTTTACATGAGTACTGGGGAATTGAACTGAGTTCCTTCTGCTTTACAGGCAAGTGCCTTAACCACTGAGAAATCTCTCCAGCCCCCATCTGGCTTTTTGTTGTGAGAGAGTATCTCACTATGCAGACCAGGCTGGCCTCATACTCATGACGCTACTACCTCAGCCTCCCAAGTGTGAGGAGTAGACATGTACTACCATGCCTGGCTTTACTGACTGGATTTTATTTTATTTTAAAAATATTTTTATTCATTTATTTGTAAGCAGATAGAGAGGGAGAGAGGAGAGAGGAGAAAGAAAGAGAAAAAGAGAGAGAGAATGAGAATGCGAGAAGGAATGGGGTGCCAGGGCCTCCTATCACTGCAAACAAACTCCAGATGCACATGCCACGTTGTGCATTTGGTTTTACTTGTATAGTGGGGAATTGAACCCAGGCCATCAGGCTTTGCAAGCAAGCACCTTTAACCACTGAGCTACCTACCTCTCTAGCCAAACTGTTGGAATTTTAAAAATCATATGTCTTATTACTTTTTGCTTTGAGGCAGGGTCTTGACAGGGAGATAACATTAGGAAGAGGCAGTTAGACAGAAAGGCCCATGGGAAGTAGTAATATTCTTAACTGTTGTCTCCCGGGTGGAGCATAAGCAAACATGGTTATTCGCCCTGCTGTCTGCAGTAAGTAGCTACCACAGAGCTTCCAGCCGCTGTACCCAGGTGTGCTGACTTCTTTTGGATTCAGCCCCAGTCTCAAAATAAAATGCCTGGCTGCTCACAGGCTTTGGGTCTCTCAGCATTTGAGGTTTTCACCACTGGTGAGGTTTAGTCCTTCTCACCCTGGTAGCTAGGAGGGAAAGGATATTTTTTGTTTTCCCCTAGGCACAAGGATTTTACATGGGCCCTTCCCCTAGGCCCATGAATTTTTCACATGAGCCCTTAGACCAGGTGGGTGCATCTAGGTCTCCTTCCTTAGTCCTCGACTTTCCCTTCCCTTCCTGAGATCTGAATAAATATAATTTAATAACTAAGATTATTATTTATAACAGTCATGTTTTATTTTAATTCCTTAAGTGAAATGGATAAGAGCTCAGGTTTGGGGTTTGTGTTTGAACACCCCAAAAATAAACTGTCACAGTCTCACTTGAGCCTAGGCTGACCTGGAACTCACTCTGCAGCCCAGGCTGGCCTCAAACCCCATGGTGGTCCTTCTACCTCAGCCTCCTGAGTGCTGGGATTAAAGGTATGCACCACCACACCTGGCTCTTATTACTTTTCAACAAGAAGAAAAATTAGTTTTAAAATTATCTCTGGAGTGGATCACTGTGAGTTTGAGGCCACTGTGGGACTACAGAGTGAGTTCCAGGTCAGACTGAGTGAGACCATACATTGAAAAACTAATCTATATCTATATCTATATCTATCTATCTATCTATCTATCTATCTATCTATCTATCTATCTATATCTATATAGATATAGATATATCTGGAAACCAAACTATACCCTGTACACATGTACAATCATTGTGTATCAATTTAAATGATGTATGAGGATTGGGATCTAATAGTGAAGAAGTAAAACCCAATCAAAATGAGCTGGAGAATGAAAGTAGTTGGAATGAACTTTTTCATATGAACAGTGCTAACATCTGATAGTTGCCCAACTGGATCTCTGAGCCAGCTAAACCTTGGAACCATTGTGCAAGGATTCCATTGACTCCGCCCAGCCTGTCTGCAATATCCTCCCCTCCCAGTGCCTAACTCCACCCTCCTGAGGGTGGGAACTCAGTAAATGTTTCAGCACTCTCCTGGCCTCCACTGCATGCTGGGTCATGGATCTCACAAACCTTAGATAAGCAGATTATTTTATATAACAAAACAGTGACAGGGACTGTCCTCACCCATCTCTATTATATTGGCATAACCTTTCAGTGAATGACACATAATAGGTGCTCAAAAAGTGTTCCATTTCCCTTTTTTTCTCTCCCTATAGTTAGTGTCTAATTTCTTTTATTTAAGGCAGTGTGATTTTTTAAAAATAATTTTTTATTGGGAACTTTAATATAGGAACATATTTCAAATGGGTTGTATTTCCATCAGGTCATCGTTCCAATGAGGGCCATCCCCAGTAGAGATATTGGTAATCATCATGGAGCCATGAACGCACCAGTTCATGGTTCCTGGGGAAAGAACAGGGCCTCCCAGTACTCCTTTCCACCTTGGGACTCTTACATTCTTTCTG
>PVHP010035905.1:0-18235 GCA_004024765.1 Zapus hudsonius
GAAAGAGAGAGAGAGAGAGAGAGAGAGAGAGAGAGAGAGAATGGGCACACCATGGCCTCCAGCCACTGCAAATGAACTCCAGACACATGTGCCCTCTTGTGCATCTGGCTTTATATGGGCACTGAGAAATCGAACTCTGGTCCTTCTGGATTGCAGGCAAACACCTTAACTGCTAAGCCATCTCTTCAGCCCCCGGCTGCATTTCTTATAAAAGCCTTAAATATCCCTTCAGTTCTCACCTGCATTCTGTGGATTGAGTTGACAGGGACAATGGTATTTGGGTCATCATTTTTCAGAAAGTAAGAAACATAGGAAAGCACTTCTAAATAAATATTACCTATTTATTTTGATCACAAGGAAGAATATTAACAAAGTGAATCTGAAAACACTTGTCCTTGTATCTCAACTCCCAATAAAGCTGTTTTGCAAAGCAGTGCTTTTAGAAACATTGACATTCCTCCTGCTTCATACTGCACATTGGTGAAATGGTGCTGAGCCCTATTACTAACTAATCAGCACTGGCAGACACTTTCCACCTGTCAAATTAGTGGAGGATTGTAAGCTGCAAAATGGACATGAGACAGAAAATCTCCTGAAGACTCCTTTAGAACACGTTTCTTTTGGTGCTCCAGGTTTATCCAACAGAGCCTGTTCTGAAATCTTTGTTCATGTTCTCTCATCTATGCTTCCAAAATACTGCAGGCTCTGAGGGTGGAGATAAGGGGAGGGTACTGGTCCAAAGTAGCCTTTCTTCCTCTTCTAGTACATTTTTCTCCCTGTCTTCCATCTCCCCCCTCTTTTTTTTTTTCCTAGGTAGGGTCCTGCTCTAGCCCAGGCTGACCTGGAATTCACTATGAAGTCTCAAGGTGGCCTCGAACTCAAAGCGATCTTCCTACCTCTGCTTCTTGAGTGCTGGGATGAAAGGCTGTGCCATCATACCCAGCCCCATATTTTTTTTTTTTGAGATATGGGCTCACTACATAGCCCAGGCTAGTCTAGAACTCATGATCTTCTTGCCTCAGCCTCCCAAGAGCTGGGATTAGCGGTATGTGCCACCATGCCTGGCTATCTTTTTGTTTTTATTGTGCTTCTTGGACAATTTCATCTGTTTCTATGATTTAGACATTAACTCAGATAAATGCTGACAGTTGTTAATTTAAATGTCTCTTCAGAGCTTCAAATCTATTTGATCACCTGTATCTTACTTTTATACAAATGACTAAAAAAAAAAAAAAGGGCTGGAGAGATGGCTCAGCGGTTAAGACACTTACTTCCAGTGCCTAAGGCCCCTGGTTCAATTCCCCAGTACCCACATATGCCAGACCCACAAAGTGTGGCCCTGGTGCTCTCTCTCTCTTTCTCTCTCACTCTCTGTATCTCTCTGCTAGAAAATGAATAAATAAAATATTAAAAAACAAAAACAAATGACTGGCAGGTATCTTGAACCTAAAGTTTCTAAAATGAAACTAGCTCCCATTTTCCCATCCCCCATATTTATTCCTTTCTCAATCAACTTCCAATATTTGTTCCTCCCTAAACCAACAATTCAGTACTATCCAGTTTGTACTCAATTGTACAGAGTCTAAAAGTCATCTTTGATAACTCCTCTGCCATACCTCCAACACAAAAGCCATTATAAGGTCTTGGTTCTACTTTCAAATATTGACTGTATTTAAGTGTCTTCAAATCCACTAACATCCCTTATTCAAAACTTCTGTCACGGGACTGGAGAGATGGCTCAGTGGTTAAGGCACTTGCCTCCAGTGCCTAAGGCTCCTAGTTCAATTCCCCAGTACCCACATAAGCCAGACCCACAACGTGGTGGCCCTGGTGCTCTCTCTCTCTCTCTCTCTCTCTCTCTCTCTCTCTCTTTCTCTCTCTTTCTGTATCTCTCTGCTTGAAAATGAATAAATATTAAATAAAAACTTTTGTCACGGTTTGTAAGTATATATGTATGAATGAATCCGTTTTTGCTTAATGTCTGCCACCCACGCTCTACTGTAAGTCCTGCAAGGCAGGAACCATGCCAACTCTATTCACTGCAAGAGGCCAGTGTCTGGCAGAGTTGATACTCAGACATTATTTATCTCATGAATGAATGCATCTTTGTATAGAAATGGTGTTAAAGAAAGCAAACAAGCCCTCATGAGAGCTCTGCTGACCAGCTGGACACAAACAGTGGTCTTATATGATATTCCCCAATTTTTGCTTAAAGAGACATATCCTTGACAAATCTTAATTTCATGGAAACTCTATGTGAAAAGCACAGCACTCCTCCTTTGAACTACTGACTGGAATAAAAGCTTTTGTGTGTAGGGGTTTAAATAACCCAAGATTGGGTTGGGGAGATGGCTAAGTGGTTAAGGCACTTGCCTGCAAAGCCTAATGACCCAGGTTTGATTCCCCAGTATCCACGTAAAGCCAGATGCACAAAGTGGTGCATGCATCCAAAGTTCGTTTGCAGTAGCTAGAGGCCCTGAAGCACCCATTCTCTCTATCTGCCTCTTTGTCTCTCTCTGCTTGCAAATGAACTAAAGAATACATATATATATACATACACACACACACACACACACACACACATATATATATATATATATATATACACACACACATCTTGAGACTGATCATAGTAGGTTTTAGATCCTACTACAGATATATCAAACAAGCTGTGACATTTTGCTTCTTCTACCAAACTATTACTGGCAATTTTTATTGGAAAGTTTTTATGTATTTTAACCCTGTATACACATGTGTCTGGATATACGTGAACGCACACAAAGGCTCTGAAGTACTTACTAAATCAAATTCCAGTTATGATCACTTGTTGAGTTCTATGTATTATCTATAGAAACAGTCTACTTGCCTCTAGAAATCTCCTAAAGCCAGATGGTCACATCTATAATTCAAGGCCAGCCTAGACTACGTAGTAAGTTCCAGGTCAGCTAGAACAAAACTTTTTCTCAAAACTCACACCCCACATTACCCCCTCCCCTTACACACACACATACACGCCACCTCTATAAATGGGGGAAAATGGAATCCATACATTTCTCATCTTGGAAAAACATTTTTTTAAATCTCTCCCTGCAGTACCAGGAACCCAAGGTTTTATGCATGCCAGGCAAGTACTGTACCACGGAGCTACATACCCAGACCAGAAAAGCTTATTTCAATTAATCCCCTCCTCCTCACATAAGGGATTCACCAAGTAGACTACACTAGACTAGGCCTGGCCTCAAACATTCTCCTAGCTGAGTGGCCCAAGTGCTAGGATTACAGCATGTACTACGATGCCCATTTTCAGTAAATATATATATTTTTTAAAAAACCTCAGTTTGCGTCCAGAGACTTACTTAAGTTTCCACATTATTTTAGCCTTTCTAGAAATATTCCTTTTCTTTTTTTAAAATATTTTATTTATTCATTTTCCAGCAGAGAGATACAGAGAGAGGGGGGAACGGAGAGAGAGAGCACCAGGGCCACACCTTGTGGGTCTGGCTTATGTGGGTCCTGGGGAATTGAACCAGGGGCCTTAGGCACTGGAGGCAAGTGCCTTAACCGCTGAGCCATCTCTCCAGCCCTAATCTTTTTTTTTTTTTTCCCCTGAGGTAAGGTCTCGCTAGTCCAGGCTGACCTGGAATTCACTATGTAGTCTCAGGGTGTCCTTGAACTCATGGCAATCCTCCTACCTCTGCCTCCCAAGTGCTAGGATTAAAGGTGTGCACCACTAAGGCCAGCCCCTGGTAGTTTTTTGTTGTTTTGCTCATGCATATACATGTTCATATATGTGCAGCTATACAAACACAAATGCACGTTTATGCATGGCAGCCAGAGGTCAACGACAGATGTCTTCCTCAATTGCTCTCCATTTTATCTTATGAGACTGTCTCTCAGTGAACCTGAAGTTCCTTGATTCAGCCAGTCTAGCTAGGCAGCAAAACCTGGGGATCCTCTTGTCTCTGCCTTGCCACCTCTGGTATTATAGGTGCAAACCACCTTATCGAGCATTTTTACATGGATGCTGGGGATCTGAACTTAGGTCCTGTTTGTGCAGCAAGCACTTTGCCAGGGCGCCATCTCCCCAGCCACTGTACCTGGTTCTTCAGTGTGCTGTCTGTCGTGTTATCTTTACAGTCCACTAGGGTGAGAAACCTAATGACTCAGAGTATCTGACTAGTATTCCCAGAGTGGTAAAGAAGGGCTCCAGGTCTCCCTCAACGCTCACACCGTGGCTCTACCTAACTGCAGACATCACTGCTACACATTCAGTCTCTTTGATTTAGGAAACAGGCTCGCTGTAGATCACAAGAGCAGGAACACACCTTCCAGTTAATTATCTTTCAAAAACGTTCACGAACTGTTTCCATCTTTGGTACCTCATCTTGGGCTTATCTGAGTAAAAAGTAGAGTATGAATCATAAAAGGTTTTTTTTTTTTTTTTGAGGTAGGATCTCGCTCTAGCACAGGCTGACCTGGAATTCACTATATAGTTTCAGGGTGGCCTCGAACTCACAGAGTTTCTTCTACCTCAGCTGATTCTCCTGGGATTAAAGGCATGTGCCACCACACCCAGCCCGAAATTACAGTTTTTCACCAAAGAAAATTATCGTGTATTTCTCCTTCTGAAACCAGTAGAAATTCTAGAAATTATAAGCCCAGAGGGCACAAAACTAACAAAAGAAAGGATTATCTGTGGCATTACTCATTAGCACCAGGTTAGAGAACTTGCAAATCTCACTTCACTCTCTACTAGACCCTTCCTGGCAAGGAAATGAGCAACAATTACCTCATTTGAATTTAATCCATCAGCTGCAGCCAGAGGCACTTTCCCATGCAGCACTGTGCCAGTCACTTCTTTCATCCCAAATGTTGAAGAATCAAGGTCTTTCTTGATCCATGTTCCAGGGGAGGAAGAATCTTGAACCACAGGAGGCCCTTCTTCTGGGATAGGCACTGAATCAACATGGGGAGTACCACCCAGGAGGGGTCCATCAGGGGAGAAAACTTCCTCCATAGCAGGCCCTACAGCAGCTGGGCTGGCAGACCCTTCTGGGGTGGGCACTTCAGGAGCTGGGGCAGCAGGCTCCTCTGGGATAGGTGTTACGAGAGGTGGGGTGGTAGACTCTTCTTCAGTGAACACGACTGTTACAACTGTTGGCATATCAGGCTTCTCTAGGGTGGGCACTGCAGGGAGTGGAGCAGCAGGCTCTTCTGGGGTGGTCCACAGAAGAGATGGAACACTAGGCTCCTCTGCAGTGGGCACTAGAATTGTTGGAGAAACAGGCTCCTCTGGGGTGGAAACACCAAGAAGTAAGAAAGCAAGTTCCTCTGGAAGAGACACTGCAGCAGCTGGAGCGACAGACTCCTCTGGGATGCCATCCTCCTCTGGGATGGGCACTGGGGCAGCTAGAGTGGTCACCTCTGGGAAAGACCCTGCAGCAGCTGGAGCCGTCTCCACTGGAGAGGACACTGCAGTGACTGAAACAGTCCCCTCAGGAGCAGGCGCTGCACCAGCCAGCTCAAGGGCTGATATTGCAGTAGCTGTGGCATCTTTCTCTAAGGTGACCACTGAAACAACTGGGATGTCCTCCTTTGGGAAGGACACTATAGCAGCAGCGACAGGGGTCCCCTCTGAGGAAGGTGCTGCAGCAGCTGAGGCAGCAGGCTCCTCTAGGGAAGGCACTGCAGGAACTGGGATGTCCTCTTCTGGGGTGAGCGCTGCAGCATCGAGGGCATCTTCTTCTACAGTGGGTACTGCAGCAGTTGGGGCAGGCCTCTGTTGGTTGGGTATCCATTCCTCTAAAACTGGTTCAGTGTTACTAGCTTTGGTAATTTGTTCCTCAGGAAAGATATTCCGGGTTGAATAGGAATCTCTCATTTCCATCTCTCCTCTCTGTGCTGATGCTGTGTTCTGCTCAGGCTTTCTGCCACTCACAGCTGCTTCAGCCAGGAGGCACAGACTCGGAACTTCCGACCCTGGAGACCTTTCCTGAAGGCCCTGCAAGACCTGCTCTGGAAAGTCTCTATGAGAGTGTGCTGAGGCTCCATTCCCCAAAAGCTTCAACTGACAATCCAGCTCTTTTGCCTCTTCATCCTTATCACAAATTTTGCCTATGGACAACTCACAAGGATCCATACCTCCCAAGAATGCCAGATTGTTATTTCCTTGACTAATAGCTCCTTTCTCAGTTTCTAAGCAAATCTCATCTGTTAGTAAGCTTGAATCAGGTAACACCTCTACTTCAGATCCTGAGGTAACATCTTGTAGTTCATCGTTAAAAGCAAAACTGAGAGGGACCCTCTCAGTATATGCCTCTACAATCTCCTTAGTTAGACTGCAGTCTACCTGGGACAGATTGCCATTTTCTTTGGGTAGCTCAGAAGCAATAAAGTTGGATACTTTTTCTTCACAAGAAGTTCTGTGATCAGAGTTCAGCAATCCTGTGTCCAGCTCTCCCAGTGACTCCACATCAGCCAGAGATTTAAATTCCCCCATAGGCTTGGGGCTAAAAGGCACTTTTTCACACTCCTTGCTAACTGTGGAAATGTCCCTGATATCAGGGTCAGCACTAAGTTCAACAGCATTAGGCACCTGAGAAGAGTCCAGGGCATTGTAATCACTATTCAATCCAGTATCATGGTCCTTTATCTTTACATTTGAAAGGCCTACATGCTGTTCCATTTCTAAGGCAGCCCCTGGAAAGTGTCTAACTACTAGTGAGTTTTCTGCATCCTGGGATGGGGCCAGACCTTCAGGAGAGGCTTGAGTCTGCAGCTCAGCTGAAGAAGTTACTCCTTCTTCACATAAGCACTCCTTTTCAAGCTCAAGAAACATCTGCACTGAATCTGTGTCAGAGAGCTGCTCTGCATCGCCAGGGCACTCTAATTCTGAAACAAGGCCCTCCAGCCCCTGAGCAGTTCTGCTTTTCATCTCATTCACAGCACCCTCACCTGCAAGCACACAACCACCAGCCAGGGGTGTATCCTTGGGAACAGAGGCCAACTGAGCCCTAGCTGGCTGCTGGTCATTAAAACAACACACCTGACCAAGATCTAGGTGGTCAGAAGTCTCCAAGAGAGTAGTTAAGCAATCATCTCCGTCTTCAACCAGTGCTATGTTTGGTTGTTCTCTTTCTTCAAAAATGTCTGCCAAACTCTTCTTCTCACTTGCCATTAGCATAATCTTTCCTCTCTCTGACAGCTTCTCTTCCTCCCACTCCTCCTCAGCCTCCATCATGATCCATCGTTCATCCTCCTCAAACTTTAGCTCAGACTCTGTTTTCTCTCTCAAGCTGGGAGTTACAAGCCCATTAAATTCTGGATCCAACAGCTCTTCACTCAGGCAAGGAGAGAGAGGTGGGATTTCCACAGTACAGGCTGTGTCCCCAAGGGGGTGCTGCTTGCCATTGAAGCCTCCCTTAGAGGAACTTTTCATGGCCCTCGGCCAGGTTGCACTTGAGAATCTGTGTTCCTGCATTTCATTTGTGTTCCCACTTGCTGCTGCAGCTTCTGATTCTAGAGGCTGAAATTCATGGGGAGAGCTCTCACTGTGCTGCTGGAATCTGAAGTCTTGGCAGTCTTGACTTTGGTTTTTCGTATCTTGCACTTCTGGAACACCTCCAGACTTGGACATACGTTCCAAAGTAACGGATTCCGACTGAGGATCCCTGTGGTCCAGATGACCAGAGCTTTCTGCCAATGCAGAACTGGATTCCTTCTTCTCCTGCAAGGAAGGATTTGAAGCACCAGCTTCTGAAACTTCACTAAGAGAAGCTTCCATCCTTTCTGCAAATTCTGGGAAGTTGGGTGGCATGAAGGATTTCCATGACCTCCTGTTAACGTTGTCTTTGCGCTCTGCATTTGGCCGGCGTCGGGGTGGCACAGGTGCTGATTTCTGCACATCACTGCTCAGTTTCAATGCATCAAATATTATTCTTTCATCCAGCTTTCTGCCCTCTGGCACTCTAGACTCAAAAACATTAGAAGCTGCTCCTAATGTACCATTGCTAGATATGGTACTTCCTTCCATCTTCTCCATGGTGCTTTTTGAAGTCTGGTTAAGTTTTGACCCCTGGTCAATCTGTTCATTTATCCTCATTGTATCATATATAGACCGTTGTGGAACATAGCAATCTTCGATATAGCCATCCTCATCTTCTCCTTTCCCCAGGCAGGTGGGGTTCCGCCTTAAACAGTCTGGTCTGCTGAGTGGCTTACCCATACTTTTTCAAGCAAGACGAACCATCAATCTTTCAAAAAAATTTTACGGATCTCCTTAAATACATTTTACACAAGAGTTATAAATCCTTTTACATTTTTATACTCCAGACCACCAAAGGCATCTGCCCTCCAGAAAGATCTGCAAGTCCCACTCTGAAATCATTTTGGGAGAAAAATTGCAAACAGCCTTTACCTTACAGGATAGTAGCCTCATAGTTGCAAACAGATAAATGATATAACTTAATCAACAAGCATAAAATAACTCCTGGTATGGCTTCTGGTTTTATTATTTTTTTAGAGCAATGCTCTTTCAAATTCAGCTAGCAAAAAATCATTTGATATTGACAAGTCTTACTCAATATCTAGTTCCACTTAATTCTCACCGATGCAGCGTTGGAAGCAGCGAACATATACCGATTGTGCCCTTAGTAACAATGGCACAGCCTCTCCAGTCTTCAAGTATGGCCCAAGCTCCTAAGAATTCCTTTCATTTTATCCTCGGTTCCAGCCCTGGAGAGTCCAGCTGGTCTGAATTAGGCATTCGTCCTCTCCAGTTGGGGTGTTTGCATTTGAACTGGTCTGGGAGGCGGATATTCCTGCAACTTTAAACACAGGAAGTCCTTCATTCGGGGCCAGCTTGGGGCTTCCTGTCTCCAAAACATCATGGCATTGTTGTGGCTCCCAGGCCGATCCTGCGCCGCGGCCCAAAATCCAGGCGAGCGGAGACGCCAGCGAGGCCTCCGGGCGGGCTGCGGCCGAGGCCGGCGTCGAGGGGGGCTCGGCACCGCCCGAACCCCGGGGCCGGGGTCGCCTCACCGCAGTCCGCAGTCCGGCAGGTGGCTCGCGCGCGGGCCCGCGGCCTCGGTCCGGGCTCAGGAAGTTAGTTTGTCCCTCCGGCAGCTGGGTCCTGTGTGCCGTGGGCGCCGCCGCCCCCGCCGCCGCCGCAGGTCCCGGCCCCCAGCCGCCGCGCCCGCCGTGGGCTGCATGACAAGCAGCCGCCTCTATTCTCCGCGCGCCGGCCGCAGCTGTCACGGTCCCGGCATGCAAACTTCGGGCTGGGAACAAAAGGCTCCGCTCCGGCCGGCCGGGCGGGCGGGGGCCGAGCCCGCCTTCCTCGCCGCACCGCGCGGCCCGCTCGCTCGCTGGCTCGCGGGAAGTGCCGGGCTGGCGGCGGCTCTCCTCCCCTCCCTCCCTCCCGCCCGCCCCGCAGCCCCCGGGAAGCCGAGCGCAGTCCAGGGGCGGGGGCGGGGCCGGGGCCTGGGAGAGGAAGGAGGGCGGGCGGGGCTCCGGCTCCGAAGCGCGGCGTTCGTTCCCACCGCGCGCGCCCGCTCGCCGGCACGAGGAAGAGCCCCGCCCCCGCAGGGCCCGCGGGAGGGGCCGCACCGCGCGCAAATCCCCTGACAAAGGGAAGCCCCGCCCCACGCGATGGCCACGCCCCCTCCAGCCCTCGGGTTCTGGCCAGGGCCCTTCTGGGGACCCAAGGCTAGTCTCTCCAATGTCACCTTTCGTGCGCCCCTGGCAGACCCGCGCCACACTCCAGCCTGAAAGCCAGCACCCTCCAGGTGTCCCAGACGGGCTCAGAGACCCAGGAATTGGATAAACGGAAGGCAGTTGGCCTTATCTCTCTCCATCCTCAAGTATGTCAAGTATGTCCACGGTCCCACCTGGGGACGGGAAGATGGTGTGAGGGTGTGGGGAAGTGGGGACACTAGCAGCAAAGCCCCACATACAACACCTGGACTGCTCCCCAAGAAAGAAACCTGAACCTTCTTGGGGCTAGATGAAAGGCATGGATCTATAATTCAAATCTCAAAAAAGAAAAAAAAAAGAAAGAAAGATATTAAATATTAATGTGATTAAAATATTAAGAGAAATGTGTTCTGCAATACTGCCCAGTCTTTAGAAAAAAGCTACCTAGTCACCTAGAGATTGTTAAACAAAGAGAGTACAAAGGGCAACCCCGAAACTGTCCATCAGAAGCAGCTCTATCTCTGAAGTGTGCAATATTCTGCTCCCTCTGATTTTAAGAAGGAAAATTAGGTCCTAAAATGTCTGAACCATGTGGTCAGTACAGGTGATAAAATTTATGGGAAAGTTATTTCACACAAACAGGAAATAAAAGCAGTAGTAGTGTGTGGAAATCTGGCAGTAAAACCTTCAGCTGAGCTCTAGGCAAAAATGAAGTACAGGCTGAAGCTAATGATCAGAATGAAGCTATTAGAGGACAACCTTAAAACCATGAACTCGGGCTGGAGAGATGGCTCAGCGGTTAAGGCACTTGCCTCCAATGCCCAAGGCCCTGGGTTCAATTCCCCAGAACCCACATAAGCCAGACCCACACCTGATGTGCTCTCTCTCTCTCCTTGAAAATGAATAAATAAAATATTAAAAAAAAAAAAACATGAACCCTAGCGAGAAAATCCCAGGCAAAATGTTTAACATTTCATTTCTCACTTCAAAAGAGGCGGCTGCTCAATTCTACCCACTCAAATACAAGGATCTCTCCCCCATCTGTAAACTGAAGGAAGTGTGAGGAGACAATCTCAACTGTGTTTCTGCAGCTTCTCTCTCTCTCTCTCTCTCTATATATATATATATATATATATATATATATATATATATTTTTTTTTTTTTTTTTTTTTTTTGAGGTAGGGCCTTGCTCTAGCCCAGGCAGACCTGGAATTCACTATATAGTCTCACGGTGGCCTCTAACTCACAATGTTCCTCCTACCTCTGTGTCATGGTTTGATCCTGGTGTCCCCCACAAACAAATGAATGTGTTCTGGGTAATCCATCCTCAGCTGATGGCAGTTTGGGTTTTACAACCTCAATGGAGCTGTGTTTTTGGGGGCGGGCTTTTGGGGGTTATATGCCAGCTTCCCCTTGCCAGTGTTTGGCACACCTTCCTGCTGCTGTTTGCAGTGCTGTGGCGGAGGTGATGTCCACCCTCTGCTCATGCCATCGTTTTCCCTGCCAGGATGGAGTCTCCCCTCGAGTACATAAGCCAAATAAACCCATTCCTCCACAAGCTGCTTTTATTTGGGTTCTTTCTGCGCAGCAACTAGAAAGCTGACCACAACACTCTGCCTCTGGAGTGCTGGGATTAAAGGTGTGCACCCCCCAGCTCATAGTTATAATATTCTTTTTTTTTTTTTTTCGAGGTAGGGTCTCACTCTAGTCCAGGCTGACCTGGAATTCACTCTGTAGTCTCAGGCTGGCCTTGAACTCACGGCGATCTTCCTACCTCTGCCTCCCGAGTGATAACATTCTTTAATTGTCCAGAATCCTGTGATCTCCTAGTCCAATAATGAAAGACAGTAGAAACCTGTCCTATGAACACATAGTAGCAAGAATCAAGAATGCCTGACCTGGAGCAAGTTCCAAGAGATACAACCAACCTCAAGAATCTGAAAAGCTGGGCTGTGGGAGGAAGAAAATTTGTTCTGAATGTCTCCCTCAATTGGTGCACCAAGATCAGATCCAAGGGCAGATTTCAAACCAACAGCTTTCCCACAGCTCTTCAAAGAATAAGGTGTCCTTACTTTCCTAACCCTGGACGAGTGTGAGCAGAAATTCAAGCAATCACTTAGTAAAGAATCTTTCTTGGTACGAAATCACTGGGAAACAGATATACAAATTCTTTGCACTTTCGAATGAGTCTTCCACCTCTGACACACTGTGTGATCCTAAGGATATGATCAGCTTACAGATCTGATAGTAAACAGTTTGGGCTTAATTATTCTGTATAACTGGAAAGAACCAGGAAAGACAAGATCAATTTCACTAGCAAATCTTTCTGGCTGAATACATTCACTTAAGTGTTCTTCAGATATCATAACAGACTGTTTAGCATGCCAGGGCCCCACTAGCTGGAAGAATCTGAGGAATTCTGGCTCTGGACTTCAGGGTGGATGATTATCCTATTATAAAGAATGATCTTGATGTGGAATCACAACCTTCTCAGCCAGAAATGCCTTTCCTGTTTCCTCACCGAGTCAAGTGCCAATCAAGTCAGACTTTTCTTAATTAATTCCTCCTCATACCTATCTACTAATTCTATTCTCTCATCAATGCTACACAGAGATAAAGGGATGGAGTATTCCAGCAATTATATATAAGGTTCAAATTCAAACTGCCAGTGTTGGTTACACTTTCTTTAATTATGGCATTAGGAAAATATTATAAACTTCCCATAAGTTTCAACACAGTCTATAGGAAATATTATATATAGCCACCCAATCTTCCCAAGGCCTTAAAGATAAAAACAAAGGTGGGGGTGGGAAACTTTCTTTTTATCATCGGAATGCCTTTAGAAAGAAATCAGGAGGGAAAGTAGAAGAGTCTTTCCTCCATGACTTTTTTATCTGTTAATTTGTTTCTCTTTAATTTCGGTATGTGGAACTCTGCCAATAGCCATCTGAGTGACAGAAATAAATACCTGATACAGCCCTCAGCCTCTTGTTTCCCTGATAAGTATAACAAACAAAAGAGTCACATTGCACATGTCCTGTGTAAACTTTTTTTTTCCTTCAGTTTTTCGAGGTAGGGTCTCACTCTAGCTCAGGCTGACCTGGAATTCACTGGAGTCTCAGGGTAGCCTTGAACTCACAGCAATCCTCCTACCTCTGTCTTCCGATTGCTGGGATTAAAGGCGTGCGCCACCATGCCCGGCTCTGTGTAAACTTTTAAAGAGAGAAACACAGGGAGCTCCAGAGTACCTCTTCAGATGTTTTCCCCACCCTTGAAACCACAGATATATGTGTTCAAGCCAATTTCAAATTAATTTCCAGTTAGTTGATTACAGTGCTTAAACAGTTCTCTAACTCATCTTCAAATTCCTAGTAACAGAATTTGGTGTCAAATTTTCTTTCAGTAAACCTAGAAGAAAGAACAATCCTGACCCAGCAAGCTCCTTCCTGCTGTCTTCTTAATCATTAAAGGCAGCTGGGTGGAGTCTCCTCACACCCTAACTCCAGACTCTTTCCAAGTCTTAGACCTGGCAAGGTGCCTTTGTCTGCTGAAAATCTGAACTGTCAGTCTACTTAGACAATATAGAGACCACAGCCACACCTTAGTGTGCAAAATGACTTTTCATGTACCTTGACAGGAACTCTCTCTTGAAGAACTGACTCTGAACAGAAGAGAATCCAGGGGACTGGTTGGATCTTGCTCATTTTAAGTCTAGAATATGTTATTCATTTTAGGATATCTAGGCTTTACAAGCATTATGTAGTGGCAAGTGGAAACTCCACAGTATTAGTCTGTACCTGTTAGGTACCAGTTACTACCAGGCTTCTGTTCTTTTATTAGTATAAAGATGGCCAGAGAGCTGCTCACAAAACAACATGGTATGGTATGGAATTTGTTTTAAATGAGAAACTATGGGTTGTGGAGTTCTTGCATATTCCTAAACCCATGAGAAAACTTTCCACACACTCTGCAGGAACTCCCATGACCCTTTTAAGACCTTTCCTGCTTGTAGATGTTCCAGAAGACAGTGTATTAATTCCTGTTTTAGATTAACGGTTAGGAAGACAGCAGTGATGACAAAAGCATGAGGTTTTGCAAGTTAGAAAAGACCAGACAGGCAGGGTGTGGTGGCGTATGCTTTTAATCCCAGTACTCCAGAGGCAGAGGTAGGGGGATCGCTGCAAATTTGAGGCCAGCCTGGGATTACAGAGAGAGTTCCAGGTCAGCCTGAGCTAGAGTGAGACCCTACCTCAAAAAAAAAAAAAAAAAAGAAAAAAAGAAAAAGAAAAAGAAAAGAAAGAAAGAAAAAGACCTAAAAGAAGGAAGGCAAGTAGAAATCAGGGAAGGCTTCATGGAGGGAGCATTTCCTCATGAGGCCTATGTGTGTGTAAGTGCTTGTGCATGAATGTATTTGCCTGTGTGTAGGGTCCATAGTACAACCAGGGCTGTCAGTCATCCCTCAGGCTCTGTCCACTTTTGAAAAAATATTTATTTATTTATTTATTTATTTATTTATTTATTTATTTATTTATTTGCAAGCAGGGAGAGAGACAGAGAGAATAACAGAGAGGGAATGGGTATGCCAGAGCCTCTAGCCACTACAAAGGAACTCCAGATGCATGTATCTCTTTGTACATCTGACCTTATGTGGGTACTGGGGAATCGAACTCAGGTCATTAGATTTTGCAGTTGTTTAGTATTAGGTTGAATCACTAAGGAATTTTGTTGAATAAGACCTGTCTCAAATATCAGAAAAAGAGGTGGAAATAAAACCAGAGATTCTTAAAAACTGTTTCTTTCATTTTGCTACTTAACAAATTTTTGTATGCTGGCATTCAGGAAACAGAGGGAGGAGGATCCCTTGAGTTTGAGGCCTCCCTTTGACTACATAGTGAATTCCAGATCAGCATGAGTTAGAGGGATCCCTAGCTCAAAATAAAAGAATTTTTTTGTTGTTTTTGGTGCTGGTGATCAAACACAGGGCCTGTGCACTTGCTTTACAAAACTCTGAGCCCTACTAACATAATTCTTATTAATGATCACAAATAAACAGAAAAATAATTAAAAATTAGATCCGGGCTGGAAAGATGGCTTAGCGGTTAAGGCGTTGTTTACCTGCAAAGCAGAAGGACCTGAGTTTGATTCCTCAGTACCCACATAAAGCCAGATGCACAAGGTGGTGCATGTGTCTGAAGTGTGTGGTGGCTAGAAGTGCTCCTGCACCCATTCTCTCTCTCTCTCTCTTTCTGCTTCTTTTCCTCTCTCTCAAATAAATAAATAAATTTTTTGTTTTTGTTTTTTGAGGTAGGGTCTCACTCTAGCCCAGGCTGACCTGGAATTCACTATGTAATCCAGGGTGGCCTTGAACTCATGGTGATCCTCCTACCTCTGCCTCCTGAGTGCTGGGATTGAAGGCGTGCGCCACCACGCCCGGCTTCAAATAAATAAATAAATTTTTAAAAGAGTTATAGGGTTGAAGAGCTGGCTCAGTGGTTAAGGTGCTCACCTATAAAACCTAATGATCCAAGTTCAATTCCCCAGGGCCCACATAGACCCAGACGCACAAAGTGGTGTTTCCATCTGGCGTTTGTTTGCAGTGGGCTAGATAGAAGCCCTGGTGTGTCCATTCTCTCTCTGTCACTTTCTCTGTCTCTCTGCTAGTAAATAATAAAAATATTTTTAAAAGAGTTATAAAAAATTAGACCCAAAATAGCTCATCTTTTGGGAATGAACTGTAAAAAAGCATATTAAACAGTTCTCTTGAATGAGTATTATGAACTCAAGTAGGAGAAACCTAGTGCTTGCTCAATCTTTTTGAATTCTTTATCTTCTTCTCTTGGACCATATATACATATACATGACCACATATTAGAAACTTGTATTTGTAATTGAAAGCTTCCCGAAAAACATCTCAATCTGGAATGAGACTTGCAGAGAGATGATTTATATCTGCGTTTTAAAGCCGATTGCCTCTGAGACTAAGCTTATTTTTTTTCTCTTTACACCTTGATGTTTTAATCAAAGATGATTAATATTAAGAAGGGTCTCTCTTAAAGATGCTGACTTAGTCAATGCTACTGTATGGCAAATGAGAAAGATAATATGGTCTGTGATAAAAGCTAAAGCTAATTAGACCAAGGACTCGGAGATCATTAGAGCTGATCTGATGAGCAACTGAGTGGCTGAGGAAGTCACGGAGCTGGTAATATGTTCTGCTTAATTATAGTTAATGATTTGAAAATAATATTGATTTATAGAGCACATAAGCCAAGGCCAAAATGGTTTCAGAAAAATCTACTGGCTGTGGGCTTCTGAAAGACATGCATAAATAAATTAACTAATAATTAAAAAAAAAACCATCAACATGTATGTGTACATAGATATGCCTTTTTTTTTTTTCCGAGGTAGGGTCTCGCTCTAGTCCAGGCTGACCTGGAATTCACTATGTAGTCTCAGGGTGGCCTTGAACTCACAACGATCCTCCTACCTCTGCCTCCCGAGTGCTGGGATTAAAGGCGTTCCATACCACACCTGGCTCCTGGGCAGTTTTTGTTGGGAGCAAGTATGGAGTTTTTTTCTAACCCTAGAGTAGCAGTACATAGGCAAGTTTAGGTCATGACTCCTTTACAACTTTAAGCATATCTAAGCCGGGCGTGGTGGTGCACGCTGTGAGGCCAGCCTGAGACTACATAGTGAATTCCAGGTCAGCCTGGATTAGAGTGAGACCCTACCTCGAAAAACCAAAAAAAAAATAAATAAATAAAAATAACAAAAAACTGCCCAGGAAGAGGCACAAGGAAGGCTGTCTGGCCATCCACTCGACTCACTGCTGCCATAAACTAATTTTACTTCATTTTCATAAATTCCCATTTTTCCAAGAAAAGAGCTAATCTAGTGCTGGGCAAGTCTTCTGCAGAATGACCGTTCCTGGACCGAAAGATAACCCCGGCTGACCTCAAATTTCTGATCTTCCTGTCTCCAGTTCCTGAGTGAGTATTGGGAATACAGGTGTGAGCCACCATGACTGGTTTGTGTGGTGCTTGGATTGAATCCAAGGTTTGTTCAAGCCCTTGACCAACTGAGCTCCATTACCAGCCCCTGGATATCACAGTATTCTGCTGGGCATGATGGTTCCCACCTGTGATCCCAGCATTTGGGAGGCTGAGGAAAGAGGGCATGTGTGAGTTAGAGGCTGGCACCTGGACTACATAACAAGTCCTAGGCCAGTCAGGGTTATGTAGCGATATTCCTTTTTTTTTTTTTATGATTCTTTATTTTTATGTTCTTTATTTAGATAAACTTTAGCAAAGCAACGCTTCTTTCTCAAGAAGCTCATTAAAATGCCTCTAATTTGTATGTCTGGATAAATTTTCTTTTAAACAAAAGGATATATTTTTTAAGGTTTTTAAAATGCTATTTTTTGCTATTATTTGCTGAGCACCTAACATAAGCCTAATGCTTTTGTCTATAAAACTATAAATCCTCACCAAAACTCTAAAGGTATAACTTACCATCGTTCATGTTCTGTAATCAAAGTAATTTTCTTCAAGGTCACTCAGCTTGCTTAACAGCTAGGATTCAAAACTAGATAGTTCTGATTTGAATGTGAATTCTATTTTTTCCTCTACTACATTAGGCAGAATGAAATCTCTTGTTAACTGTCAGGTAATTATATAAATGACAATGGCTGGAACAGGGATAGTTGCAAAACCTGGCTCTGTGTATGTGCACATATGCACACATGCGTGCATGCATATGTACATGTGTGGAGGCCAGAGGATAACCTTGGATGTTGTTCTTCAGGCACAATGTTCTTGCCACAATGTCTAGCTTTTTTTTTTTTAATGTGGGTTTATAGGGATGGACACTGGTCTTCATGTTGGCATGGCAAGCACTTTTACAGACTGAGCTATCTTTCCAGCACCAGAACCTAGCTTTCTTGAAGTGCGTATGAAGAAAATTTCTTTCAAGTAAATAAACGAAAAAAAAATATATATATATTAAAAGAAGATTTCTGGGCTGAACAGATGGTTTAGTGGTTACAACATTTGCCTGCAACACAGAAGGACCAGAGTTCAATTCCCCAGTGCCCACATAAAGCCAGATGCACAAGAGGGCGCATGTGTCTGGAGTTCATTTGCAGTGACTGGAGGCCTTGGCTTGCCCATTCTCTGTGTTTGCCCCTCTCTCTCTCTCTCTCTCTCTCTCTCTCTCTCTCTCTCTCTCTCTTAAATAAATAAAATATTTTAAAAAAAGATTTCTTTATTTTTCTCTGGATAATACTGAAAGGAGACCATACTCCTTTAACCTGTGTTCATGAGTAGAGAAGAAAGAAGCCTAGGAAGAACATGTACAGGTGAAGAAAGCAGGGTAAGATTATAGTTTCTTTAGGACACACAAGGACATACCTCAAGTAGACAGCTTTTTCCTTATTTTGTTTTGTTTTTGAGACAAGTCTCACTATGTACCCAAGCTGGCCATGAGCTCACAGTTCTCCATCTCTAGCCTCCTGAATGTGGATCATGTGCTACTATGTCCAACT
>PVHP010035906.1:0-18222 GCA_004024765.1 Zapus hudsonius
TTGTCACTTTCCTGTTCCATAATGGAACTAGAGGCCCTGAGTTGGGGATTTCCGTCTTTAATTTCTGTGGGCTTTTTTCGTTGGTTTCTGCCCATGTCCAGGTAGGGGAGTGGGACTCAGGCACCCCTGGAAGTGCTGTTCAGCCTGCTTTGCTTCCAGTGGAAAGATGACCGGTTTTGATCTTAAACAGAGTTCTTTCCTGTTGTTGTGTTCTGCCCCGAGCCTGGCTCATATCTTTACCCATCTGGATCCCACTGTATGTGACTATTTAGTCTTAGAGCCACCTCATAGGCCCCTTTCCCCGATTGGTATGCTGCAGTAAAAAAAAAAAAAAAAAACAGTCCCAGCACCCCCAACTATAGAGCCCAGTGTTTTCCCACCTGACTGCAGCAAGCAGATCTGGAATGCTATCTCCCCCACTAGAGACTCAAGGCTCTAGACTCTCCTTGGGCCAGTACTTCGTGGACCTGTTCTGATTCCATGCTCCAACCCAGCCCCAGTCGCCCAGACTCAAGAGCCCGGTGAGAGCCTCGTATTGCTCATGTAATCCATGTTCTCAAATTCCCTTATTTGTTAAGAAAAGAAAAAAAAGAAGTCAGATGCAAGTCTGATATAAGAGAAAAATAAAGGACTTGAGATATTGAAAAAAAATTTTAAAAAAATAATAAAAGAATGAAAGAGGGAAAGAAAAACAGGTGAAAGCCTGGTATAAGAGAAAAAATAAGCCACTTGAAATATATTAAAAACATTATATATATATAAAAGAGAAAAAAATTATAAAAAAGAGAGTTTAGTGAATGTTCACCAGCCTGCAACAAGCAGGTCTGCCACTAGGGGCAGCGCCTCTCACCTACCCTTGGCTGATTTCGTGATGGGTCTACCTGCTTCTAAACACAGCTCCTTTCCCTCCAAGTGCCTCTGATCTTCCCCTCCCCCACTTATTTTCAGAGCCCCTCCCATATTCTGTGCACCTCCTCAGTACCCCTTTACAGACGTTATAAATGTTTTGACCTGGGAAGAAGCTGAACTCTGATACCCGCCTGGACCATCCTGTGCCCTCCTGGCAGTGGCACGTGGTCCCTGGTACCCACCTGAGCTGCCTGTGCCCTCCCGGCAGTGGCGAGTGGTCCCTAGTACCCGCCTAAGCTGCCTGTGCCCTCCAAGCAGTGGCAGAGATTCCCAGGTATCTGCATGAGGCCTGGCCATGCCCAGCAGCTGTGGTCCCAAGTGGGCTTCCAGAACCGAGGTAGGTCCATTTGTCCAAGGAGCGAGTCTGCCTGTGTATGTGTGGGGGGGGGGTCATGGCCAGAAGTGCTCCCAAGAATCGGGTGCTGGAGGGAAGGGGCTCTGGGAGGGAGTGGTGCTCAACTGGAAAGAGCTTGGGAAGCAGCTGGGAGGTGACAATGGGCGATGGCAGGAGCTTGGGGTGGGGGAGGAGTGGCTCTCCGGTCCTCTGAGGAGCAGAAAGCTGCTGGGGAACCCTGTCTGGGCTGGTGCAGGAGCTGGGAAGAGGGTGGGCTTGGGTTCAGGGCTGGCTAGGGTCCAGGGTTTGGATCCCAGCTGGAAAATCAAACCTTTATGGAGAGAGTCCTGGCAATGCTGCTACTTGTCAGCCATCTTGCTCCGCTCCTCCCCATCTTGAACTGCTTAAAGTATCACGAGATTAGTTTTGACATTTGTATATAGCCATGACAGCAAACATTTCAGTCAGCCCAAAGAGATTCCCCATGTTCCTTTACAATCCATCCTTCCCGCATCTTCCATTCTCAGACAACTATGACCTACTTAATCTCACCACACATTGCATTACACTTCTTACCATTTTGTGTAAATGAATTCATATAGCATATGTTCTTTAATTTCTGGCTGCTTCTGTGTACCACAATTACATTAAATCCATGTTCAGTGGTTCATTTCTTTATTATTGATTATTTGCCTAAGTATGAACTCCTTGGTTCTTATTTTATGTTCTGAGTTACAATTTGACACTATTTTATAAATTTGGGGGGGTTAGATAGCTCCAGCTTTGGACATTGACTCCTCTTTTGGCTTGATTATTCTCTGGGGAAGCTAAAGCACAACATGTACTACAAAGTAAAACACTATCTAAAAACAAGAACATGGGCTGGAGAGATGGCTCAGCGGTTAAGGAGGCTTCCTCCAGAGCCTAAGGACCTGGGTTTAATTCCCCAGTACTCATGTAAAGCAAATGCCCAGAGTGGGTCATGTTTCTGGAATTCATTTGCAGTGGCTGGAGACATTGGCACACCAATACTCCTATCTCTCTCTCTCTCTCTCTCTCTCTCTCTCTCTCTCTCTCTCTCTCTCTCTCTCTCTCTCTCCCTCCCTCCCTCCCTCCCTCCCTCCCTCCCTCCCTCCTTACAAATAAATTAATAAAACATTGAAAAAATATATCAAAGGACTGAGAATGTAGTTCATTGTTACTAGCATGATCCTCATCATCACATGGCTTGCCTGTGATGAGCTCTTCAGGGTGGAAGAGTTGGCAGTAGGTGCCAGTGTGTATTTCATCAATGACCGTGGGTTACAGGTCTGCAAACACTGTCCTGTGCACATGCTTGCCAGTGCCTGACTCAATGAAGGTGTTGAAAGAGTCATCTCCTCGAGTGGTCTTGTTTCTTGGCATCTGCCCTTTCAGGCTGGATGCCATGTTCCAAGCATAAAAGCTCCCAGCAGGAGTTGCCAATCTGGCCACCAGCCTGGCCAATGTGGATTGAGATGTACTCACATATGATGGCTACATTTTAGGAAGTGAAGGCAACAGACACACACACCGAGTCCTGGTTACCATCCCTACAAGCCAAGAGTCCAGGTAAGTAACACACTCTCTCTTATGGTTTTTTTAATCTTCTTAACCTAGTACACTGGCAGATTTGCAAGTGATTTTAGTTAGTGGGATGAATTTACTTGTCTTTCTACTGTCATATATTTTAAAAATTTACATGTCAAGTCTACCTACTGCCTACTGAAGAATTGCAATGATTTTCATGGCTTAGAATCATGAATTATAATTAATAATGAGTTTTTTGGGAGTGGTAAGGATCATTAGGAAGGCCAATAAAAGAAACTGAAAGTGACAAAAGATGATCCCTTTTGCTTCTATTGACAAGGCCAGCCTTGTTTTGTCTAGGTTTTATCTATTCCTTATTCTTCAGTTTCTGTCTCCTATCATGCTTAACCTCCTGGAAAATGTTATATCTTGCTTCTACTACCCAAGAACTGCTTGGTGTCTCAGAATAGGTCACAAACACCATATGCTCAAAAGAGAAACTACATGCATTTAATACATAGTTAATCATTCCCAAAAGATACATTAGTGAATCTACATCCTCAGAAGTCACACACACATACTACCACACTGCTAAATTAGGCAGAAATAGATCATATAAAAACCATTTGAAGAGGCTGGGGAGATGGCTCAGTGAGTGAAATGTTTATTGTGCAAATATGAGACCCTGAGTTCAGATCACCAGCACTCATGTAAAAGCTGGGCATGGTTGTGCATCCCATGAATCTTAGCACTAGTGAGGCAGAGAAAGGAATGCTTACTGGTTAGCTAGTCTGGATGTATAGATGAGCTCTAGGTTCAATAAGGTTCTACCCTGTCTTAATCAATAAGGTGGACAATGCCAATGATCCCAGGCCATCAACCTTTGGCCTCCACCCAAACATATGTGCAAACACATACCCATATGCATTCACTCCACACACACATAAACACAAAAAAAGAAACATAGAAGGGTAAAAGAAGAGTAAAATCCAGGGGCTGGAGAGATTGCTCAGTGGTTAAAGTCTCTTGCTTGAAAAGCCTAATGGTCTGGGTTTGATTCCTCAGAACCAACATCAAACCAGATGCATAAAGTATTGGATGAATCTGGAGTTTGTTTGGCTGGTGGCCCTGGAAAAGCCTCTCTCTCTCTCTCTCTCTCTCTCTCTCTCTCTCTCTCTCTCTCTCTCTCTCTCTCTCTCTCTCTCTGCCTCTCTCAAATTAATTAATTAGTTAAATTTTAAAGAAGAGAAATGGTGACTACTGTTTAAAAAATGAGTGTAATCCAACTTTTTATTTATTATACAGATAGGGTAAGTGATCACTTGAGTGGATGATTGATATGCGCAAGGTCACACAGCTACGTCATTGTTTTAAATTGAATACTCCTCCTGTGACAGTGCACTATTTTTAACATATTTATATGATTACCATTGCCATTGCATTTACAAAATGATACATTATCCTCTTCCACACTCATTTTATAAAATACAATCATAAGCACAAATATCTTCTCATTGTGAGAGTACTCGGTCTGCTGCATTAGATCATAAGCGAGAAATTGCATTGATTTAGTGTTTTGCTTTTTTATAGCTACAAAATGCAATTTCATTAAATATCATTGATTCATTTAGTCAGCATGTTCTTGAGGCTGGAGAACAAGGGTGATATGGCAAGCTTGTTACAACAAAACAAGAGGTATGTTTTCAATGCAACTGAAGAGATTTGAACCTCATTAGAGAAGGGGAAAGTATGCAGACATGCCTTAAGAAAAATGCCATCAAAGGCCTTAATGGAAGACATGAAACTTTTATACTGCCAGAAGAAAATACAGGTAAAGCACTTCTAGCTGTAGATACAGGCAAGAGGTTTTTCTGAAAAGAACTTCAAAAACAAGAGCATAATTGTCCCAAGAACTGGCAAGTAGAATTGCATGAAATCAAAAAAAGCTTTTGCACAGCAAAGGAAACAACCACAATAGAGTACTCTATAGAGTGATAAATAATCTTTGCTAACTACATATCACTTAGGAGATTAATTCTACAGTATGTAAAAAAAAGTGCAGAAAAACTAGAAACCATGAAAACAAAACTGTCAATCAATAAATTAGCTAATGAAATCCATAGGCATTTCCCTAAAGAAGAATCACAAAATGCCAATATGTATTTTGAAAATTGTTTAATGTCTTTAGCAATAAAAGAAATGCAAGCCAATGATACTTTGAAATTACATCTCATAATGGTTATCATCAAGTAAACAAATGTCCAAAAATGTGGCAAAGATGTAAAGAAAGAGGAGCACTATTTTGCTGCTTGTGGGTGTATAAACTTGTGCATCCACTATGAAAGTCAACGTGGATGTTTCTCATAGAGCTACTAAAGGATCCAGACATATAACTACTAGGTATATGCCTCAAGAACTCAACGTCACAAAACTAAAGCGATATTTGGTATTGCACATTATTTACAATGGCTAGGAAATGAAACCAGCCTAAATGTCTATCAAAAAATGAATGGACAAAGAAAATGTAATTCATACAAAGAATAAAATTTTGGGCTAGAGAGGTGGCTCTGCAGTTAAGGTGCTTATCTGCAAAGCCTAACAACCTTGTTCCATTGCCCAGTGCCCACAGAAAGCCAGATGCACAAAGTGGAACATGCACCTGGAGTCCATTTGCAGTGGCTGTAGGCCCTGGTGCACCCATTCTCTCTCTTTTCTCTCTATCACTGCTTGCAAATAAATAAATAAATAATAAAAATTTTAAAAAGAATGAAATATTTAACCCTAAAGAACAAGTGAAACCATGATATTTGCAGGAAATTGGAGGGAACTGGATATCATTGTTTAGTAAAATAATCCAGACTCACAAAGTCCACATTTTCTCTCATATGCATTACCTATATTTAAAATTATATGTTGGGGCTGGAGAGTTGGCTCAATAAAGTGCTTACTGAACCACTCTGAGTACTTGATTTGAGGTCAAAACTCCAGACCTCATATAAAAGCCAGAAGTAGTCACAGGCTTCTGTAATCCCAATACAAGTTCTCTGAGAAGAGATGGAAGATAGGAGAATTTCCTGGATGCTCAGCAATAGATCAGAGAATAATGAAATACCCTGAGTCATTTGAGGTTAAAGAGGAGGACCAACCTGAACGTTGTCCTCTGATCTCCTCCTATATGTCTTAGCACGTGCACCTGCACTCTCTCTTTCTCTCTCCTCTCTCTCTTTCACACACACACACATCAAATAATTGAATAAATTTAAATTTAAAAACTCTAATATATGTATATATATATGTGTGTGTTCATATTTATAAATGTGTATGTTAGATCATGAAACAAGAAATGGGATGAAGAAAGAGCAAGAAAAGATCTTAAGGACAACAAGGGGACAGAGTAATAGCATAATATATGACATGAAAACAGAAGGGTGGACCTGTGAGGGAAAGAAGAAAACAAGTTTGGGGATATAGGACATGGAGGAGAGGAGTTGGAAATGGAGACAAATTAGAAACAAGTATCATGAATGACGCAGATGTATGAAAATGCCACAATAAAATATATTACATTGTATGTTAACTTAAAAACATTAATTTAAGAAAAGAGTTCAAAGCTGCATAGCTAAAGGTTTCAGGATTTAATGCAAACTGATTTTGAGAACGGGCACCAGAATAACGATGAGACCTCAATCACATGGGGTTAATTAGGTCATTTCCTGGAAAAGCTGAGTTTGAGGCAAGATTCTGAAAGTGACTGATTGAGTCACTGTGTCACCAAATACTAAAGGACCTAATCTGTGACGTGGTAAAGAATCCAAGTAGTGTATAGGGACACAAAAGAAACTAGGTTAGCTGTAACAAAGGGCTTGTCTGAACTAGGCCATAACAAAGAGAGAAGACTGGTGCTTAGGACAAATATGAGAGCCGGTCTGGAGAAGTTCTTCAATAATAGGCTGAAATTTGCATTTTGTCTTCCAAGCATTATGCATCCATTCATAAAATCAATATTTAGGGGATATCAAGGATGTACCAGAATTTAACTGATGCAGACCACTATCTTAAGAGTGTTACACATTGTCTCATTTATCCCTCCCAACAATACTACCTTTGAAGATTTAATATGTTACTCTGTTAACAAGGAAACTGAGCTTTAGTAAATAAATAACATTCCCAAAATGTCACAGCTAGCAAAACATAGAGACCCAGACACAGACTTCTGTCTCTATAAGTTTCTGAGTAAAGGAAAAACATAGTAAAAGTAAGTAATTAAGAGGTTAAACCAACACATATGTGAAAGAATATAAAATCAAAATGTATAATTTTAATGATTCACATGATATAGTAACCATTAATTCAGTCACAATTAGAATGTATATGGTTTCCCTTTCTGGATTAAGAAGTAATATGTATGAATGTTCTGATGTAAATTAAACAGATGAAAATATAATACTTCCTGTTCTCCTTTCCTAGCTGGTCTGAACAGAGAGCAATACATACACATTTTCTTCTCTTCCCTGACATCCATTACCATTCCTTAAACAGACAAGGAAAGCTGAACATTTGGTGCAGTTTCATCTTTGTAGTTGTGTTTTTGCATTTAATTTTATTAGGACATGAAATCCTAGACAAATAATTTTTTTTCTTTGTATGAATCTAGCAAGAAACACATCAAAGTCAAATATTACTTTTGCAGCAGCTTCATGATAAAATAACTATAAAATTGAATTATTCAATTAGCTTCTGCTATAAAAATTATAGGTTTAAATCAAAGAAAATTTACTTTTAATAACTCAAAGGGGTTCCCTCTACCAGGAGTTAAGTCTGCAGATTTGAAACATGAGTAAAAGAGACCCAGTTATGTTGGCTGTTACTGCCTGTGGTTGTCAAACACATATATGTTGAATACCTCTTTTTGTTTGTTCACCAATTCTAACTTTGACTGAATTAATAGTTACTGTATCATATGAATCATCAAAAATTGTATATTTTGTTTTTATGTTCTTTTACCTCTTTGTTGATTTAATTTCTCACTACCAGTTATTTTCATTATGCTATTCACTTATAAATACCAAAATATGTTACAACTTCTTTAGAAATAAAAACCCTATAAAACTGTATTCCTACTGCTTTAATTTGGCTCACTGATTTGAAATGTCATGTAAACTATCACCAAACTTTTGTAATCTGAATTCCATTTGGTATTTTAATAGTCAGCTCTCTTTTCCTAAGAGATTAATCCACAGTAAACATACACTTTGACCCTGGGCCTCAGCTGCCCTATTTGTCAAATGAGCTATGAAGGGTCTTGTAGATAAGTAGAGGTTAGGACAAATCTTAAAGAATTGCTTAACTCTCTTCCAGCTCCAACATTTTCTAATCTATGGAATGTGGATGAGATTGTATTACATTTTCTGCCTATGGTCATTCTTCTGACTAATATATAACTATCTCTACCTTATTTTTTTCTAAAAATACAACCTAGAAGAAACTCTCAAGGAAGATTTGAGGTTATTTTCTTTTCAAAGCAGTACTCTTACCCCAAAAAATTCATAACTTCAGAACACCAACAAAAGGAGAAATAAAACGAGCATGTCTTAGATTCATGTCTAGTTTATTTGAAAGCTAATCTAGGATGGAAATTCCTATATTCTCCTAGGTAATCTTCAGAAATTGGTGAAAGAGTGCCAAATATTTTCATTTTTTCTGAAGACTCACTAAATGTGAGCTCCTTGAAATGTTACCTGTTTTTAATATCCCTATAGTACACATGCTATACCATGGCCAAGGAGCCCTTTACACTTATCTTTAGATGTTAATCGGGACTGTCATTTGATATAAGGCTCTGGTGACCTGAGGAACTTGGAGCTTTTGCTGAAAGAATGAATAGGATTAACTAGAAAGAGAGATAGCATATCACACATGTAAGCAGCTAGCAAAATATTCTCATTTTAGGGAAAATGTTATATCTACAGATATAGAATAACGTTCTTCTACCTGCGCTGATAGAACACCTAGTTGGTAAGACATGGGGTTCAGTGAGAGGGCAGTAAGAGATGGTAGAATTATAAACGAAAGAGACAGCTACATGAGTGGTGCCCATCTGGGTACTTCCACCTCACAGCACTGACACATTAACATGGAACAATAAGCCACTAGCTGACAATACAATCACCTGGTCCCATAGAATACCTGATCTGCCTCCCTGCCACTTCCCTTCCTTCATCCTGCTCCTTCTTAAGATTCATGAGCCAAGGATGGAAGCCGCTCACCAACATCAGCATCATCCACAGACCTAAGGTTGGGGAGAGCAAACACCCTCTCAGAGATGCTTCTAAGGACTACATATGCAATGCAAAAGCCCTGCTTCCACATGTGCACCTGCTTGTATGGATTTCTCTGTCCTGCTACCTCTGTGATTGAGGTGACCCCCCTTCCCACCCAGGCACACAAGTGCACACGTGTGTACACACACACACACACACACACACACACACACACACACACACACAAGCATTCACAAGCATTCACCTCTCACAAACATACTAGTAGTAAGCCAAGAAACCCAAAGGTCACAAACATCTCATTTGACACAGACTGAAAGCATTCTCTATGAAATTTTTATTTTAATGGCACTTTCATACATACTTACCTTTGTTTAGGAAATGTTTATTTTTTCCTAAGCTTTACAATGATATGTTCCATTAAATACTATGCTATGATTATCCATTTTGAAAAAAAAAAACAGCTTACTTTGATGATAGACCGAGATTTCACATTTGTTTGATGTGACCATATATCTTTTTGCCTTATTTGAAGCTCAAAGCCATCTTGGGTTACATATCCAGTCATAGAATGCCTACACAACATGCTTAAGCCCTAGGTTTAACTCCTAGCACCATAAAACATACAAAATTTTTTAAAAATCACCTATTTCATAAGTATTTATGGAACACCTGTTGTATTTTTTATTCATTGAACTAACAGTTTGTGAGTATCTCTTGTTTATTACTATTGTTTTGACTTGGGTTTTATTCTGAGTCCCAACACACCAAAGTAAAATCCAAGGTGGAATCATCCATGTTAAAGTTCACACTAAAATTGAGTTATTTTGAACCTCCTAAGAAATCAGGATAACAGAGCAAGTTTCCCAAACACAACAATTGACATGACAACAAGCACTCTGCTTTAATCTTACATTCTTTAGTCCTTTAATTCTTATTTAAAAAGTAAACTGAAATAATCTGATGTTAACTATCAGTAAGTTTTCTATTGTGCGGTCTCCCTGTCCCAAGTTTACAAGGAAAGAAACTGAAATACCTAATATGTCTTTTGTTCTTTATTTTTTTATTTATTTGCAGTCCTCTGTCTAGAGAACCAACCTTTTCTACCCAACACACTGGAACACTTATTCAATTTTATATAATGAAGTGTTGCCCAATTCTCAAATTGAAAATAAAGCCAATTAAGATCTTTAAACTAAATTGTTGTAATTTTGTCCTTTGACACTACCATGTGCAAGGCACTGTGGAAACACTAAGGATATAGTGGGGAACGAGGCAGCCATTGTTCCTGAAATAGGGTAGGGAAACTGCTGTAGGAAATGAATATAAATTGTATATTTTTGTCATATGTAGCATTGCCAATGAGTTGGCAGGTCTGGATAGCCGTGTCCCTTCTTATACTCAAACAGGGTCTTAAGCCAACACAGGCGAGACCTTTTTGAACTTAGGCTATCCAAGGTCACTTGCAGAGCCAACTTCATTTCATCCAGTAGGAAGAGGAAAAGAAAAGAGAGCATGCCACTTCTATGTGGATGGGACGTCTTGGAGAAGTAGGCATAGCAGAAGTCTTGGGCAGCACACAATGCCTCACTAATATTCTATGTTCTAGAATGCCACTGATTGCTTGAATTTCTGGAACAATGATCTTAGACATTTGATTTTTCTTTCTGTACATTTTGAAATAGGTGTTTACTATGTTGCCCAGGCTGGCCTTGAACTTTTCATCCCTTTGCCTCATCCTCTCAAGTACCAACATTATACATGAACCATAGTAACTGTCTCATAAATGCCTTTCATTGTAAGATCTCAATGATGAGAATTATCAGAGGACACCAAAGAATTAAGTGTACTCTCTGTCAAGAAGAGAGCAAATGCATACATCCTGTGGCAGGAACGTGTCTAGAGTGACATTAAAAGCACACTAGTGCAGATGGAGTATAAAAAGCTGAGATGAGACTGGGGGTATTTGGGAGCATTTGAAAGTTTGTAGATCTTGTTAATACTTGCAATTCCCCCCAAGTTCAGTGGCTAGGAGCAGTACATGGTCACATGTGTATTTTGAAATGACAGCACTGTAGAAAGTGGATTGAAAACGGGCAAAGGAAGGTGCAGGAAGATAGCTTAAAAGGTTTTTAAGTAGTCTAGGTAAAAGGGAGTTGACTGCATCAGACTAATGGTGAAGTAGCCTGAGGGGGGAAATTGAGCAATATTGATGAAGAGAAGTTGAGCAATATAATGATGGAATGGACGTGGTAAGGAAAAGGAAAGAACTAAATGTGTGAGAGGTGATTGATGTATATGTGCCAGAAGAGGAGGTAGACAGGTAAAGAATGTATTTGCTTTTGAACATGATGAGTTTGAGATGTCTATTCTGTAGGCAGTTTCTGTAAAAGCCTGATTCTGAGGAAAATCTTGTGCTAGGGATGCAATGTTGAAAGTCACATGAATAAAGTGGTAATTTTTTTGGAGCAAATGCAAGAGCCTAGGAAAAGCCAGGCATGGTGACTCATGTGTGCAATCCCAGCACTAAGGAAGGTGAGACAGGAGGAGTGTTGTAAGACTGATACGGATTATTGATAATTAATATCGTAAGCGACTCGGAGAGAAAGTTTTGGAATCCCCTCCCCACTTCATCCGAATTCGTGTCCTCTGATGCAAAATGAATTATGCACAGGGACAAAAATAAATCTTAATTACACACATTTTTTTCTGAGATACTGAATTGGGAGAAGGAAAAGGTGGTATGGAAAGGCATACCAGATCACCATGTGGTTCGTGAGGTCATAAAACATACATAAAAGTGCATAAATCACCCAGGAAAGTGAAGAAACAAATTAACACACATTTAAGAAAATTTCCTTCCTCTTCCCACCCCTCTCTGATCAAAAGATCAGGGAAGGGGAGAACACTCACCAGTCGCAAGCACTTCCCCGCCAGCCATCTGGACAGAAGGAAAAAGGCAAAAAGCCAAAAAGCCCCTCCCAAGTTTAAGTTCGGACTTTTAAAGATTTCCTTGCTGGGGAGAGTGATCAGCTGTGATCTGGGAGGATAGCCTGACATGACGTCCTGTCTGAAGTCATCCCTCCCTACCTATAGGGGGTCCTTTTCTCCTAACTCCTTTCAAGGCCACATTTCAAACACCAGGCCATCCTGGATTACAGAGTGAGACTGCCTTGAAAAGAAGAAAAGAGAGGAAAAGGAAAGAAAAGAAGGAAAAAGGAAGGAAAGAAGAAAAGGGAGGAAAGAAGCAGGGAGAGAAAGAACAAGAGAGAGGCACAAAGGGAGAGATGGAGGGAGGAAAGAAAAAAAAATTGCAAAATGGTGACAGAATGAGGAAAGAAGAAATCCTAAACCTGGCTAGGTAGTATAAAATGGGCCTGTAAACAAAGGAAAGGAAGAAGGAAGTAAACAATGTAGGTTGAAAATTAGAAGAGGCTTTCAGCAGGAAAGTTAAAACAATAGAGGATTTTGAGAGGTGAGTGCTCTGAAATATAGGTTGCTTCAGCAGGGGTCAAAAAAAGCCTGTATTGTTTTCTTTTTCCAGTTAAATCTGCTACTGTATTTCCAAATGTTTCAGGAAGTTATCTTTGTGCATTTCTAACAGTGAGCATTGCATTGAGAAAATTCTTCATTCCTCCTACAGAATAATATTGGGAGGTAAAAGAAAAGAAGGTGGAAGCCAAGAGATAATCAGAAGCACTCTGCTGTTCCTCCATATACAGTTGAACATGGGGATCTATATCTGTATTTACTGTAGGAAGGAAACAATGTTTAAGGAGCTCCATTTTTCACACAGCTCATTGCAATCATTTTCACTTCTATTTCTATAATTGTGATTGCCTCTCTTCAAAATGGAGCTAACTCATCAGTTTCTTATTAGAAAAAAAAAAGCTGTTGTGTGCATCACAATAATTACCAATTAATGCTGACAAGAGTTTTATAACTGGAAGACCTCCTTTCCCTCTTCACATAGATTGAAATAGTGATGTCAGTTTCAATCTGGTTTCTCTTTGTAGAATCAGTATATATTTCAGTTATGCCATTGCAATTGAAAGGAAGGGAAGAAAATAGAGAAACAACTGCTATCAAATGCCTCTAGTGTATTTATTTTTTGTTTTAAGTATATTTAAAGAAACAATAATAATGATAAATTCAAGTTGTGCTAGCAACTCACAATTAATTCTTCTTGTTTTGGAGACTATTTGTTTTATCAAATATTACCTTTGCTTTCCCAGATGTTATTAGTCACAGGGAGTAATTAAGGGGCCAGATTATATTTCAGGCAGTCTTGGGCTCAAATTTCCCATTTGATTTTTATTGTACTGGTAGTGGTTATTTATTGAGTATCTACTATGTGCCAGGCACTCTTCTTAGGGGCAGTAATAAATCCATAAATCAGACATAAATCCTAGCCATACTGGAGCTGATCTGTTGGTTTATTTTGGTTTTGTGAGGTTAACTTCACCAGCCCCACTATCTCACTTTGCTTATATGAGAAACGGATAATTGGAAAGAAAATAAATCCTTCAAGATGCTTCCCTCTCTTTTGTCCTTTATTGTTCATGCTGCTGGGAACTATATACCAAATCTCTTTGGATTTAAGGCAGAAAATACCTGAAAGGCTTAACTCTCTGCTTCTCTTTTAACCTTCTTCTGTCTGTCCTCCAGGTTTGATCTCTTATGAAACTGTGGATAAAACCCAGGATCTTGTGAACACATACTAGGTAAAAGCTCGATCATGGTGCTACATCCCAAGATGGCTCTGTTTTAAATTGGTATAGTTGCCTTTTAATTCCCTCTTGTGGCTAAGTGAATTTCTTATTTCCAGTTTCCTTTGGGAAGAAAGCCCACAGTAGTTTGAGGAAAGGGCTGGAGAAGTTCTCTGAGGTGTCTTCTATCCTCCTCAAGTGCTCACCAATTTTAATATTAACCACTTCCTTTTTCCTGAACATCATATGCCTTTAAGTTTGATGGCACAACACTGCCCTGGCTTTCCCCTCACCTACTACTTTGGCCATGGTACTTATCTTTAAGGAATTTTCTTCTTGTGGACGTCCCTTAAATGGCAAAGTTCTATCTCAAAGTGTGACTGTCAGACCTCTGAGTGGGAGGTATCTAGCTAGTTAGAGCTACAACCTAGGGGCTGATTGGTCAAATATGAACCTCTGACTCACCTAGGGAAAACATAAATTCACTTTCCCAGAGGAAGTCAGTCTCTTCCCCCACCTGGCAATGGAGTAAAAAGGACTGCTGTTCCAGGCCTCAGGAAGGTAAGGCCTTCCCCCCACCCCAGCTAATGGCTGGGCTGGGGTGGAGGCAGACTCCACACTTTTTCCCGCATGAACCTTTCCTTCTCATGATGAGAGCTCCCTGTTATCTTTTCTGTTTCTGCTTATTTGACTAAACAATATAAATTCTGTTAAAACTCTCTGACACATGTTCTCCCCACACTGGTGGCTGGAGAACTCTGTAGCTCCCCATGTTTCCTTAAATAATAAAGTTTCCCACTATACCTTACTATCTTGTCTATGATTTTAATTCTTTAACTTTATAGACAAAAGATCAGATATTCTTTAAACTTGGGTGCATTGAGACTTTTACTGGGGGTTATCCTAATTCTAACCCTTCCCCACACCCGTATCATAATCCATATCAAAAGTTCTGTCCTAAGCACTCCATTCCTTTTCCTCTCCCCTTCACTCCTCTCTTCTCTTACAGTTCACTGTCACTATGACCTCATAACACAGACACAAATGATTATTTGCTCGTTATACTATTTACAAAACCCCAATCTCTTTATCTATCTATCTATCTATCTATCTATCTATCTATCTATCTATAATCATATGCTTTCTAGAAATTTCTACTTTCATTCCGTTAGACTGCTGCAGTTACCTTCTCATTGTTGGGATAAAAAAACATCTGACCAAAAGCATCTTATGGGAGGAAAAGTTTTATTACATCTTATACTTTCAAGGGAAAGCTTCATCATGGCATCTCAGAGAAGAGCTGACAATCACTTCTTGTCACATCAGCTTGGAGGTAGCAGCAAAAGTGAGCAAGTTAGTGAGCACCCAGGAGGGTTTGACTAAGAAACCCTCAAAGTCCACTCCCAGTGACACTTCTCCAGCAAGGTTCCACCTCCTGCAGGCTCCACCAGCTGGGAAATAAGTATGTGGGTTAGACACAAATACATGAGGCTGTGGGGAACATTTCACATTCCAACCATCACAGACAATTAAAATTTATCATGTCTAAATAATATTCATGATTTCACTTGTCAAAGTTTTTTCCATTGATTCATCAACATCCCAGTCACCAATTTTACCTAGCCATTGCCAGATTCTCATGTAACCATTTCCAAATTCTTCCAATTGTACCTTCTAAACAAATGTTAAATCCATCCACTGATGTTCACCTTGTATAGGCTTTCATTATCTGCTTTTCTAATTCATGAAAAAGTCACCTTAAAAGCCGGACGTGGTGGCGCACACCTTTAATCCCAGCACTCGGGAGGCAGAGGTAGGAGGATCGCCGTGAGTTCGAGGCCAGCCTGAGACTACAGAGTGAATTCCAGGTCAGCCTGGGCTAGAGTGAGACCCTACCTTGAAAAAAAAAGTCACCTTAAAATTTCTTTTGGCCACAAATCTCATTTATTCCAGTCCATGCTCCAGGATAAAGTTAGCCATATTGTCTAAAGTCCAAATCTTATCAGCATATTGCATCCTTGCATGCAGCATTTCAGTGGCTCTGTTTTCTTTTCTTTGTCCTTTTTCATTTTTTGAGATAGGATCTCACTCTAGACCAGGCTGACATGGAATTAGAATTCACTCATAGTCTCAGGGTAGCCTTGAACTCATAGCAATCCTTCTACCTCTGCCTCCTGAGTGCTGGGATTAAAGCCATGCACCACCATGCCTGGTAGCTTCTTCTTGTTTTTCTACATCTTTTTTTCCCATCTTAAAAATAAAGTTGATCCCCTTATATCAACTGCAAGGTTTATTTCACGTACCCATGTGCTTTATTCATGTGTTAATCTCCCCCAATGCACCATATTGTGTTTGAATTCTGAGTCTAGGCCTTCTTGCATGCTGTTCACTATAACTGGACTTCTGTTCATCTACCCCTTCATCCTCTAGTCTCCTTCTGTCTCTGTCTAGCTACTGGCTACTCACTTTTCATCTTTAAATTTTACAAGTTACTTTTTTAGGTTTTCCCTGGCTTCCCAGGTATGGACTAGGCACATGTGGTATATGTTCTGATCATATCTTTTTCACATTAATTTGGATGGGGCAGGCTAGAAGCAATATCTCACTCTGAATCCCAAGCTATGTTGGAGCTCACTAAGCAGCCCAAGCTGGCCTTAAACTTGCTATGTGTGATCCTTGTGTCTCAGCTTCCCAAATTCTGGGATTACAAATGTGAGCCATGACCTCCAGCCAACATACTAAAGAATAGGAAAATGCGTGTCTGCATACACACTAGAATTCAAGTTGCATGAGGGTAGGGGGTATATTCCTTTTACCTTTCAGGTTTCTATGGTGTAAACATAGCAGGTGTCTAATAAATGATCTATTCATGTTTGTCAAGTTGTTCTTTTCACATTGAATTCTAAAAGTGTTTTTAATATGTGAGTGTTTGAAGCCTCCATTATATTGTTCTAAATGTTGCCTACAAAACAAATGACTCAAGAAGAGTAAGCTTCCCCAATTTTACCTTCTAAATAAACATTAAATCCACATCTGACCTTTTCTTTCCTCTTCATTTATTTCTTGCTGTGTTAGTTCTGTTATGACTGTACTCACTCCTTATTTTTTGTTGTTATTGTCTTTGAGGTAGGGTCTCTTCAAATGCCCCCTCAAATGGCATTTATGTCTGGAGGATTACTTGACTTCTTGAGACATAATTTTTCAGTCCTGACTATGAACTCCCATAACAATTTTTATGTGTGTCACTCAAAACCAGAATACTTTCATCCCTGTAGTAATTATTCTTTTTCTGCATGGTTTTCTCCTCCTTTGAACTATAAATTCTTTAAAAGCAAGGAGTTTTCTTCTTCTCTTTTCTACTTCCTATATCCATTGTATTTGGAGCATGTTGTTATCTTTCAAACGTTATGTTAAATGAATTAGTTCAGGGTCAGAATTGAACAAAGTTTAATAATGAAAATATTGAGAGAAAATATTTTCTGTGAATAATCATAAATTAATAACTTTTAAAAAGCCACTGTCTGAATACGAACACCTCAGTTGACAGAAGCCTTAGCAACTATAAATCAGAAAGTCATGGTTCGCCACATAAAGAAAAGAGTCAACAAAAGATCCCTGTGCCTAATCAGTATACTTGTATGGGAAATCTTCATATAAAAGAAAAAGGTTTTATGTATTTATTAAGGACCATAACTCAGAAATTGATAGGGAAGCTTACCCTAAACCCAGATTGCACATTAAGCAAAGAGAACCTTTCAACCAATAGCATAAGCTGTAGTCTTCTGGAGTATTCTGTTTTTAACTTCTGCAAAAATGACTTGAAGTGGGGGGGATATTTGACAGATATTTACCCTTGGTTACTGAATTTTCCAGAGCAAAATCTTGAGGTTTATATTATTGTAATAATTACTTTTAAATATACTTCTTTGTAGTACTCTGCTAATGAGGCATGGAGGAAGTAAGGCTTCGCTGAGTCTGGCAGGCCTCTGGGACAGTCTCCTTCTGAAGGAAGTTGAGGCAAATTCCGGGGGCCCCTGTAAATCTTAGTAATCCTGAAAACTCCAAAGCCCCTAGGCAGGCCACAAGATAAGAAGCAGATCAAAGCCTAACTTATTCTAACTGCAATAAGGTTTTATTTCCTCTGCTAACATCACCATTTTCTCACAGACCCAGCCTGGCTGCATATCTGAGAGCTAAGCTTTCCGGATGAGAGCATAGTAGCTCATGCCTTTGTTCCTAACACAACTGTGCCCCCAGGAGGCAGGGGGGATGGCTGAAGGCCCTAAATCCTGTTTACAAGTGCTAATGGGTTTTGCTTCTGCTGCCTGAGTTTTCGTGGCTGTGTTCCTGTTTGTTGAGCCCCCTTTGTGTAGGAGATAGGGCGGTGCAGCGCATCCCTAGATTGGATATAAGGTTGGATGTGAAAATAAAGTTTTGAGATCTG
>PVHP010035907.1:0-18243 GCA_004024765.1 Zapus hudsonius
ATAGATAGATAGATACCAGGGCCACCACCTTCTGGGTCTGGCTTATGTGGGTACTGGGGAATTGAACCCAGGTCCTTAGGCACTGGAGGTAAGTGCCTTAACCGCTGAGCCATCTCTCCAGCCCCTTATCTTAATATTTTTGATGGATATTAAAATTAAAATAAATTAGTGCAATTCATATTTTTGCTTTATTCAGTAGGATACCCTATTTCTTCAAAGACGTTTTATTTTTTCTTGAGTTAACTAATTTGGAGTTACTCTGTGTTTATTTTTTCCCATAAATGATGACCTCTAGCTGATGTACCAAAGTTTACAACTATGTGAAGTTTGACATTGAATAGGAAGGTTTCACAGGGGTGGAGCATTTTAAGTTTAGATATACCATTGACCAAAGTACCCCTGGCTATTCAATCCAAAACACATTTTCCACTTCTGCATCAATGGTCATCTGATGCAGAATATTTTACAAAGTCTCTTCCTTTTTAAATGTGAAAACATACTTTCAATCTAAAATCTTATTTTTTGTTATTTAGTTCTTCATAATTAATGTTAAGATTAGGATCTATATAAATGCACAGTTTGTACTATGTTGTCACTTAAACATAACAATAGGATATATATGTTGGATTTTTTTTACTCAGTATTAAAAATACTATAAATATAGTTTTAGGCCATGTTTGCAGGTGACTGGCACTTGCTGATTTCTGTAAAAATGCTGCAGGAAGGGTTTATATTCTCTGATTATTACATTAACTTTCTAACTATGACTCTACAGTCAATAGTGAATACAGACATGGCAGTTTCCTTATTGCATGCGTTTTATCCTCTAATTTTACATAAAATCTGCTTCTCTGAGTGTAGCACGCATAAGCACAATCCTTAGTTTAAATAGCTATAAAATTATACATTTAAGGCACAAATAGTCAAAAAATATTTTCTCTTTTTAGTTAGATTTCTTCTATCATTCTACAGGTAAGTGACATGTCCAGGCTGATGAAAATAAAATAAAATGCAGATAGTTATTGATTTCTTACTATTTACATAACATTATTCTTAGAGTAGAGGTATTGATAATTAAACTCTGAGCTCATCACTCAGACTGTGTGGCATAAGGGTGTGAGTAATAAATAAACATTTGTTTATTTATAAGTGATACTTTAGGTCTAGTTTTTAAAAATAAAGTATAAGCTTACTTAACTAATATTTTTTCCTGAAAGTCATTTGCACATATATTATCTTCTTAAAAAAGCAGTAATAGAAACCAATTAATATATGCATTAATAAGAGATAGTAACCGTTAATATACTAATTAATAAGTATACTGATAAATATGAACAGATTTCTCTCAGATTCTCCTATTACTGTCAATAAGCAGAACTGGAGTCTTAAGGGAGTAGAAAGGTTCTTTTGTGAAAGTAAAAGCAATCAACAATGAAAATGACTTCAGGTTGAACCAGAACTTACAGTCAGGAAACTTGGCTGTCTAGTGATTGTTGCTGTACAAGACCTTCAACAAGCCTTCATGAAGAAAATGAAAGCATCTGTGCAGTGTGTCTGAATTTGATGGTGGTTCTAGAGTCTGACTGCTTTTCTCAATGGTCAAGGAAGCATTTTGACTCTTCAAGTTGTCTTTTAGGAAAAAAAGGCTTTATGAATGTATCACCTGCACAGATCACCTTCTCAAGTCTCATGAGACCCCATGTAGTTCATGAGAAAATAGGTCTCCATGCACCAGCATGGGTCCTACTGAGACAGGAAGAACCAACCTGCCATCATTCTAGCCTGCAGAGAATATAGTCTATTTCTGGGTCTGAGCCATAGAGACAGAACTTAGGCAGTTAAGGAAGAACAGGCAATACTTTCATTACTGCCCTGGGAGCACATTGCTCTTGTAACTAAGCAGATTTGTTGGAATTTCTTGAATTTTTAATTTTCTGTCAGTCCCCTAACATTCAAAAGGTACTTTGGGAAATGAAAAAAATCTAAGCCTGGTTATTGACTGACAGTGAAATAACATTTTGACATGAATTCATTCAGTTATATATTTTCTAGTCTGGTTTTCCAATTGCTCTGAAGCCCCTAGGAGAGTAAATGTGCATCTCAAGGTCTAAATCAGATCATTTTAGACAGAGACTCAGATCTTTCATCTTTGAGCACAGAACTGGGGATTTATAGGTTAGGGATGTGGAAACCCTGAGGTTTGTTCATATACCCCCCCCCAAAGAGTGGATGGGGTATAAGAACTATCAAGATCCCTAAATTTTGAATCTTTTCCTTTTGTGATAGTGTCTGGTCCTACCCTCATAGAGAGGGTGGAACTCTATAAAAGTGAAGGGTCATTCTCCTGTTTTCTCCATCTTTGTAGATGAAAATGAATCTCTGAACTCTTCTTATCAGAGAAGGCTAATACCATTATCACAGCATTTATGTGGAAGATAACTTTATAATTTGGTAGGTGTTTGTCAACAGTCCAGTGCCTCACAGCTGTGTTTCAGCTCACAATTCATATACATTGACAGGCACTGAGAAATATAGCTCATGCTAGGACAAGTGAATTCCTTGGCCATGTGCCCCTCGTCACTTCCTTCACTGTGTGTGCTGCAAGGCAGGAGCATAGCAGTGAGTCCTTGCTCTGAGAGCACACCATTGAGGTACTTGCCAAGGCACTGTGGGCAGGAAGGGGAAACCTGAAGTTGGAATATGTACCATTTGTGATCATGATGAATCATTGACCTGTACAGAGAGGGTGAATTCGAGGTCATCATCATGCCTCAAATACATTGGTCTCCTCTGGAAGCCTTGGTCTTTGCTACTGAGAGGACAGATTTCCAGCAGAGTAGAGCAGCAGAGACCAGCAGCCTTAGTCAGGAGCTTCTGTAATTGGGATGATGCCAAGCTACCATTTCTGTTGCCTTGGAAACACACTTGTTGCAATTCCTGGATAGCCAAGAACAAGACATCTTCAACCTTTTTGTTCACCACACTTTTTGCCCAAGAAATTTTTACGTGATCCCAGGTGTAGGTATATAAAACATGTATATAAATCAAACATTTACTGATCATCAATCATAAAGAAATTTATGCAAAAACAATTCTTCAGTAAACATATACTTTAGCATTTATTATAGATGAAAACACAATTTACATTACAAAATTGATGCTTGTTTAGCTTTGCCTAAAGAATTGGATCTTGGCTGAATATTTGATAAGACAGACTTCGAGCACCATCAATACTCTTTAGAATTAACTGGTATTTTGACTTTATAATCTTCAGTGCTGAGCATGCTGCTTCTTAAATATATGGTACAAAATAGCAGAGGTATGCTTAGTGCCATTTCAAGAAATATATGGAAATTCTGTCTTCATACCAAGCCAAATTCATTTAACAGTATTTTATGAAATACAATGTAGCAACTCAAATCACAACTTTTAATTTTTAATTTTTTAAATATTTTATATATTTATTTGCAAGTAGAGAGATACATACAGAGAGACACAGAGAGAGACACACACAGACAGAGACAGAGAGAAAGAGACAGAGAGAGAGAGAGAGAGAGAGAGAGAGAGAGAGAGAGAGAGAGAGAGAGAGTGTATAGGTGTGCCAGGACCTCTAGCCACTGCAAACGAACTCCAGATTCATGCACCACTTTGCGCATCTGTCTTACGTGGGTGCTGGGGAATTGAAGCTGGGTCCTTAAACACTGGCAGCAAGTGCCTTAACTGCTCAGTCATCTTTCCAGCCCAAATCACAGCTTTTTAAAGCCAAACATCTTAATACAATACAATCTAAAGATATACTAATTTTCATATGTACATGTGGTGCTGATGGTACGAAACCTTTTCCAAAAGTCTTTGTTTTCTGTCATTAAGCCATTATATATCTAAAAGAACAGAACACTTTGTTTGTATAGTGAAAACAATACAGTTCATAATACACAATATTCCCAAGTCTGAGCTGAGGCATTCCAAGCATGACAACATGCACAGCTCAATGTGTGTGCTATGTGCTCAGGACACAGAAACTGCAGTGAAGCAGTTTGATACAACATGGGAGTGTGTTGCCAGAAGCATCTTGCAGTCATGATGCGATTGATGGATTTTGAATATATTTTTAGCAGTTTCATGTCAGAAAGTTTTTACTGTTGCCAATATTTTTGTGACTTCTCATATTCATTTATGTGATACTGCAGCCTCAAGCAGAGTCTGGCCAAGCCATCCTGTGTTTGAGTCCTAAAACTTCTGCAATAAAGTCTCTGGTTGACAATAGCCTGGATTGCATAGTTCCTTATACTTCACGCACTCCCCACCTCCGCCTCATGTCTCTTTCCCCCATAGTGTAATTGTGCTCTTTCCAGACCCAGGACTCATCAGTGATCAGTGCACAGTTTCTAGAAGTCCATGCACATGCTCACTTCACTTCCACAAATAATGACAACGTGAGTCACAATCAAAGGCCATTGAAAGGTTTAACTCAGGGGTCATCTTTAAATCCCATACCCGAGTGATCAATAGATGTACTAATTATCTTCTTCAGGACTGTGATAGAGGGACATGAAGGCCTGATCCAGGCCTTCATTCAGATCGCCTTTGTCTCTTGCATTTCCTCTTGCTTTAAGAGCTATGGAATGTAGGATAGGCAAGCGCTAAAACCGTTCAATCTCTGATAGCTCATCAGGTCGAAGTGAGCAACTTTGGATTTATGGTAATTAGTGTTCTAACACATGTCCCACCAATGATCAATAATGGGCAAGGGGTTCTGCTTTGAATGGTGAACTCTTTCTAATTGTGAATATAAAGGCCTTGGTATGGGTCCTCAGGGGCCCATCCTATGACTTATCTGTGGGACAGGCTAAAGATGCCACAAGACATCTTTAGGAATTCCTCCAAATATGTGAAGCCTTCTGGTCAAATGACCCAGTGCTAGAGCTGTAGAACAGTTTATAATTGATTATGTTCACCATGCTGGAATTGAACCCAGGGCTTTGAGCATGTTAAATAAGTGCTCTGCTTCTGACGTGTACCCTATGTCCAAATTTTCATATATGAATATACTCATGCAACCAGCATTGTGCTTCAAGTATAAAATACCTCACAATAGAAAGTTCCTTAGTATAATCCCTCTCTTCTCACTTTCCCACCTTCTTCCTTCCAAAAATCATGTCCTTACCCTGTGGTAATGGGTATTATGATTGCAATAGCTACAGAATAGCTTTGCCTGTTTTGAACATCATCTTAATGATTTGTACAACATACACACTCTTGTGTTTATTTCCTTGACTGGACTTGGGGATCCATTCATATTGAAGAACGAGTCAATAATGTATACATTTCTATGCTATGTAATATCCTACAGCAATAATACCATTTAAAAAATCTATTATTCACAGACATTTGACTATTTACAGTTTTGGGTTGCTGAGATGAAAGTTTCAATGTATGTTCTTGCACGCATTTTTCAAGGGTGTATACAAAGGATAACATGGTTAAACCAGGAGATGTTCACGCTTGATTTTAGCTAATGTTATTCAAGTATATTCCAACGTGGTTGTGCAGTTTTAAGCTTCCACCAGCACTTGATAATATTAAATCTATAATTTTAGCCATTGTGACATTTCTGTGATTTGATTTATAGTTCCAATGCTGCTGCACTGGGCACATTGTAATATGCTCATGGACTTCTGGTATTCTTAGTATGAAGTCCCTGTTCAAGTATTTACCTTCTTTTTGGTATTTCTTTCTCCTCTTGATTTGTAAGAGTTCTTTTAGCATCTTTGTTTATTTATGATTAGTGCTTTTGGCTTTGGCTAAATGAAATTTTACCTACTCGCAAATCATGAAACAACACTCTTTCTCGCTCTTCCTCATTCCCCCCTCTCTCTGCATCTCTTTCCCTCCACCTTTTCTTTCCCTGTCTCTGTTCTCCCCTTCCCTCTTTCTCCTCTCCCCTCTCATGCTTTTGGAACCCATAGTTCATGAAATATCTGTTCCTTTTGTTTGGGGCTCTTGGTCCAGACAATCTTTATGCCATGAAATGTCTTAAGTACATGGAATTGGTGTGGGTGTGCAAGGCAGAGCTTACCCTAGTCAAATCTCTGCCTCATACAATCACGGTAGTGATTACAGACTTGGCTTTGCTTCCATTTAAATCATCACTTTTCTTGACTAATGAAACTTGGATGTGTCCTGTTCAGTGCAGTTCTTGATAGATATACAACTGGATTTCTGGATTAAATGTTTAGCTTGAAGTTTTCCTGCGTTAATTTATTCCGTATTTTTCACAGATTCCTATGCTTTGCTTTGTGCAGGATAATGTAACCTGACAGCATCATTTTACTTATTCTTTTCTAAACTTGATACAATTTTCTTTTTAAAATGTGTGCTTTTATTTTTCATATGTATATAAATTGCTTATTGATAATTATTCCCAAGTGTACCCCATAATTTTCCTTTTCTCCCCATTCTTTGTTGTCCTATACAGGTTCACGTTTACTTTCATGTCCTGTATGCACACATGATTTGATGGATTACTATAAAACCTAGGACCCACAACTGATGGACAATACACATTTTTTCCAAGACTGGCTTAATTTGCTCAATATGTTTATTTCAGTTGTACCCCTTTTCCTGCAAACAACATAACTTAATTCTTCTTGTTTGGCTGAAAAAATCCATTGTGTAAACCATTGTAATCCATTTTAAAATACCACATTTTCTTCATTCATTCATTTACTCATTCATCTGCTGATGATTGCTGGGTTGGTTCCATAACTTAGCTATTGTGAATCATACTGCAATAAACATTGATGTGTAAGTATGTCTGTGTTATGTTTACTTGAGATAAATACCCATAGCATAGCCGGGTCATATAGAAGACATACTTTTATTTTTTGAGGCACTTCTATCTTGACCTTCCTAATGGACAGACTACTTCTCATTCCCACCTCTAGTGTATATGGGCTCCCTTTTGTCCACATCCTTGCCAGCATTTCTTGTGACTTCTTTTATTTTAATAATCACATCTTACCATCGGGCAAGATGGACTCTCAATGTAGCTTTGATTTACATTTTTACCTTCTTAATTGTTCTTACTTGAACAACGCTGAGTAGAAGCAAGTGGTAATACCTTTCCTATTGATCCTTCTATCCTATGAGGAAAACATCAGTTTTTAACATTCAGGGTTTTAGCTGTGGTTTGCTCAGGTGCTCCTTTTCAGATCAAAGAACTTACCTTGTGTCTCTAATTTGGTGAATATCTGTGTTTCTCATGAAAAGGTGTTAGAATTGCCAAATACTTTAATTATATTTTCTTTTATTTAATTAACATTTCATATTACAATAATTTTTGAATGTTAAAATAATCCTAAACTCCTGGAATAAATCTCATTTGGTCACGGTGTTTGCTGGATCTGGTTTCTGGTACTGGATAAGAATTCTGCATCTATATGCAGAAGGATATTTTTCTGTACTTCTCATTTCCTGTGTTATCTTTGGGATGGATCAGTGATACTGACTTGATAGGATAGATTGGAAAATGTTATTTTACTTCTATGATTATTATTTGTCTTTATTTTGAGATACACAGCAATGGCTGGCCTTGAACTTGCTATATAGTCAAGGCTGGCCTTAAATTCCCCATCTTTCTGCCTCTATCTTTCAAGTGCTGGGATTATAGGAGGGTGCCACCATGCCTGATTTCTTTGATTCTACTTTGTTTTGTTTTATGATGAAGCAATATTAATTTCTCTTTTCAATATCTAGTGAATTTAATAAAACAATAGTGTGATAATGAATGCAATTTATAGGCAATAAATATAAAGTATGATAATAGTTTGTTTTCCCTGTATTTTCCCTATTTTTTTCCAAAGCTAAAATTTGAACAATTTCTATTTTTTTAACAATTACTATTTTTATATCATGTTTCCAGCTAGAAAATGTCCCTGATATTTTGCTTCAGAAAACCCCAGGCTTCAGAAAAGCCCTCTCCAACAGGCATTCTATCCGTCCCTCACAAGGATCCTCTTTTGCGAAGTGCTCTGTGGATGGCTCCCTTCACCTGTGCGTTCCTCATACTGTAGATGAGGGGATTCAGCATTGGGTTAAAGAGACTGTGGAACAGTGACAGCATTTTCTCCTGCTCTTCTCGCTGATGAGAGTCAGGGACCATATAAACAAGTATAGCTATCCCAAAGAACAGCCCGACCACACAGAGGTGGGAGGAGCAAGTGGAGAAGGCCTTTCTGCGGCCCTCCTTTGAGTGGATCTTTAAGATTGCCCAGAGGATGTGCATGTAGGAGGTAAGCATCAAAGAAAGGGGCCCAACTAACGCAAAGACACACGCAGCAAGGATGACAATTTGGTTGACCGAGGTGTCAGCACAGGCCAGCTTGAGGACAGCCAGGATTTCACAGAAGAGGTGGTTTACCTCTTGGTGTCCACAGAAGGGCAGCCTTACGAGGAGGCAGGTATGTGCCACAGAGAGGATCAAAGCACATGACCAGGAAGTGACAGCCAGGGCCACACACACTCTCCAGCTCATGATGACAGTGTAGTGTAGGGGGTGGCAGATGGCCACATACCGATCATAGGACATGGCCACCAAAATCAAGCACTCTGTCACTGCAAAGGCCAAGTATAAGAACGTCTGTACCATGCATGGGACAAAGGAGATGGTTCTTTTCTGGCTCACAAGGTTGGCCAGCATCTTGGGGACATTGTTGGAAGCATAGGACATGTCGAGGATGGCCAGATGTGAGAGAAAGAAGTACATGGGGGTGTGCAGCTTGGGGTCCACACAGATGAGTCCCAGGATGGTGCTATTGGCCAGTAGGATGAGGATGTAGAGCAAGGAAAAGACCCAGAAGAGGAACAGCTCCATCTCCGCACTGAGCCGGAGTCCCACCAAGATGAACTCTGTGACCCATGACTGGTTGCCTCCCATTCCTTAATGACAGTCCGTCAATCAGGAAAGCTCAGAGCTAGAGAATCAATGAAAATTAGATTTATATGTCTTGCAGTGAACCCAGAGGAAAGCTGCATGGTTGCTCCTGTTTGACAGTTTTCTGACAGTTAATGTTTTTAAAACTTTATTGCAAAATAAACGTGCAGGAAAGTAGCAAGAGTTATGCAAAGAACCCTCATCAGCCTTCACCCCGATTCAGCCTAGATGAATATTCTTTCTTACTCTCTTTGTCTCTGTAGACTTCTTTGCTCCGTGTGAAATGAAAATGTCACATTGTAATTTTAAAATTCAGGACACATAATGCTTACATGTGTCTATATCATCTAAGATCTAATACTTTCCATCCAACTCTGCCCACTCACCACCCAATGCAATCATATTTAATACCAAATGAATATAGACTCAGTCTTTATGTGCTTTTACAAACATTGATACCTGGAAGCCCACATACAGCCCCCACCAATTGAGAATATATGATATCTCTTATGTTTAAATCCATATTATTCACTTTCTCTAAAAAAAGTATCATTAGTTCATTATGTGTAGGTGTAGGGTAACAATGTGTCCCATTATTGGGACAAAGCTAGTTTGGATGACTTGATAAACATGATACTTGCTGTAGGTTTTTTCACTGTGTAATTATTATTTTTCCCAAATTAATTTCTGTGGCATCCATTATAATTATATAAATAATTTCAATCTTTTGTTTTAACTTTGATATCTTGCCTCAGCCAATTACTGGTACTAATGATAAAAAACATGTGGTCCCTCCACTGTGTCATTGCTTTATACACTTATTAGCTGACAATTCTTTTTAAAATCTATGTATCTATGTCAGTGTATTTGTGTATCAATCTATCATCTATCTCTCTACTATCTATCTATCTATCATCTTTCATCTATCTATCTATCATCTATATATGTAATCTAATCTATCATCTATCATCTATCTATCTATCTATCTATCTATCTATCTATCTATCTATCTATTTATCTATCTATCTATCTGTCATCATCATCTATAGACTCATCTTGGACTCTATCATCATCATCTTGCCTCATTCATTAATTATTTATTCAATGTGTAATATTACTATCATTATTTATCCAGCTTCCTTTTTCTCTACGAGGACTCTCTATATTTGCTCTTCTGTTCCTTTAACCTGTTTCCTTTGTTTTTGAGCTATCATTTACTCCTGGCATGAGCTGATGTTTCAGGCTCAACTTGTCAAAGACCCACTCCAGCCACACAACAATCATTTTTTCTAAAAACCTCTTATTACTTTTAATGAAGAATATTGTTTATTCACCGGTATCTACACTTTCTTGGAATTTAATATTGTTTTTTTTTTTTTTTTTTTTTTTGCGTGATGCTCAGAATGAACCAGCAGCATGGTAGGCAAGGTCTCTGCCACTGAACTACACATGAGGCCAAATGTTTGAATTTTTTTCGTGAGGATATCATAATTTTCTGGTTTCCTCATTTAAATGTAAGAACACATAATTGAGCAATCATACACATGGAAGCATAGAATAATGTACTTTTAAGATGACCTTGGAAAACTGTATAACTTAGTAAACGTCTTTTATAGCATCAAATCTATTTCAGTAAATTAACCTTAGTCCTGAAGAATATGCTCTGATGAAGTTTACTATCTTATTTTTAATGAAAATACATATTTGCAATCGTAGCACCTTATTCATCCTTCAGTTTAGATTATCATCTAAATTTTAATCTTAGCTTCAAAACTAGATACTGTTGAACATTTTAGATTTAGAGATTAATTTTTCAAGTGTGGTTCACTGTGTGAACAAAGTGACACCTACCTTTTTCAGATTCTGAAATAAAATTTCAAAAGCTTCTTAGAAAATGTGATGAAACTAGTTAAAAGACTGTGATCTTTGTTAATAATGCTCACTCTGTATCTATTTGCATACATTATGGATTTTAAAATCATTGGATACAGAATACTTTATCATTTAAAACTATGTAATGAACCAGTGTACATAGTGAGTTAGTTATCAGGATGAAATTCTCTGTAGTCTACCTTCACCACTGAGCTGGCCAGTCTCTAAATCAGAATGTCACATCTCATGTGACATTTGTGATTCTTACTTTCCATGTTCCATGTGAAAAAGCCATTACAGCTCCACTATTTAGACGTTTTTCTTAAACATATTTCTTCCTATGTATTATTAAGAACAAGAGATACTGATTCCTCATTTATATCTCGTGTTATATCTAATACAGGAATGACAACTTACTATTTTAAACTAATCAATTACCATAACAATTAAACATGCAGCAGATGATACATCTCCAGATAGTTAAGAGTTAATTCTGTTATGATCACTGATATAATTCAAATTGATATTTATGTTGACTTGAGTTTTGAATGTCTCTTTGGAGCTAGGAGAGAGAAACAGGCCCATGTTTAGTTAGAAAATATAGGAGAGTATTTCAAAAATTTTAGCATTGTTCAACAGTATGTTCCTGCTAGCTTCATTGTTTATAAACCCCAAAGGATCATAAGCCCCTTTATTGGAAGAGTTTTCTTGCATGTTTGTAAGCAAATCCTATAAAGAAAAAGGTCCCAGCTTGCTCGATCTTGTCAAGGCCCCATCAAAACACAGAGGATCTTTTCTAGAAAATTCCAGGAGATAAATGAGTAGGCTCTTCAGAAACATTTTATGTAATAGCTTAGTTAACAATAACTGTAAAAAGGATTATGTTCTCAAGATGGAAATAACAGATAATCCTCAATATAAAATAAAAGATAAAGAGGCATCAATACCAAATGCCATTTATTTGAATAAATGTATTTTTATGAATTATAAAAATCTCATATTTCTTTGTTTTATATAACTTTCACAGGAGTGATAAAACAAATACCTAGAAAATATTCATTAATTAAGGGTATGACATCTGATTGTGTTGAAAAATTAGTTGTTCATATATAATGTGCATATTAGGTATATATGATCTATATATTTACATATTCCATTGGTAAGAAATTGTTTCTTATTTAAAAGCCCAATTACAAATAAAAATTTGAAAATTAAAATAATTACCTTGTTTGTAACATTCACATATAAATAAGTATACTGATGTGAATGATATTATATCCACTATTTCAGTGGCCATATTTAAATATATGGATGTATGTAAGGGATTGAGTATTAATCTTCAAAAGGACATGTGTAGCCGGGCATGGTGGCACATGTCTTTAACCCCAATACTTGGGAGTCAGAGGTGGAAGGATTACCATGAGTTTGAGGCCAGCCTGGGACTACAGAGTGAGTTCCAGGTCAACCTGGGCTAGATCGAGTCCCTGCCTGGAAAAACAAACAAACAAACAAACAAACAAACAAACAAGCAAGCAAGCAACAAGTCATGTCTGCATCCTATTTGAGTAGACCATCTTTGAAGATGTGATTAATTTAAGGATCTTGAGATTGGGTAATTTTCAATTTTATAGGTGATCTCTGATTGCAATTACAAGTGTCCTCCAAGAAAAGGGGGAAGGAGACTGGAAATGAGCTACAAGACACAGAGGTCAAGGTGAGGGGAAAATGGAGCACGGAGCAAGGACACTACAGAGCAAAGAGCAGGGAAAATCACCAGAGGAGGAATGTGTTTGTTCTCTCTGAGAGTCCCCAGGCAGAGCTTCAGAACTGTGGAAAAATAAATTTGTATTGCATTCTGGCTGCCAGTTTTGTGGCACTTTTTATGTAATCCATAAAATACTTGACCATCATATTCCACCTGCTTCGAAGTGAGGCTTGTGAGGGGACATTTTCAGAGTTTTCTTTCAGGCCTCACCATCACATGGATGGAAGGTTACATCAATAGCCTTGAAGACTCATGTGTGGGTTTATGAACTTTTGCAAACTCTAAACCCAGGAGCAGGATCAGTTACATGACATGAGGAGAGATGAGAACAAGTCATAGATTTTTAATTTCTGTAAGAACACTCCTATAAGAATTCTATAAGAATACTGCATTCCAGGACCGTTTTAGATAAACGTGTGCAATGTTATTTTTGCTACAGTTACAGAATATTTCTACAATAGGCCAACTGGGGAATAGTAGCATCTGTATTGCAAACCTTTATTTCTGAGTGTTGTCTAAATCACATTTAACTTCTGAGCATATAAGAAAATAATACTGTTGAATGTAGTTCAGTCCTTTGCCATTTCAGGGGCACATTTGTTTCTTGATTTTTTTAGTTTGTCTGGATTAATTAATCTCTTCATTCATCATTATCAGTTACATTTCCATTAAAACATAAAATGGAGACTGTATAAAAATGAAGATCAATCAAAACCGTTGAGCAACCATCACAGTGAAATGGAGTATTATTATCTCGATGGTGCTCAAAACCTTGTATTTGCAATAGAGAGAGCAAACTCCCAGCAACTCAGAAAGCAAACGGCTTCCACAGTTGAGTCTGAGCAATTCTGCACCCAGACTACACCCAGCGGGTGGTTCTTGGGTGTGGGGGGTCATTAGTATCTTTTCTAGCTATCTGCAATGCTCACTTTGAGTCATCCTGGAAGATCACCCATGAATATCATGTCATTCTCCTGACTCTGCTATGGTGATCTCTACCCATACTGAAAGTCACTGCCTAGGTTCAATTGAATCCTGGATTTCTCTTGAGGAAAATACCAGGAGTTGGAATAAACCCTGTAGAGAAGAGAACCATACCTCTAAAGCAGGCATGGAATCTCCCCGCTCTGGCAGCCTTCCTATGCTGTAACTCCGCATATAGGCAGATTCTCAGGACTTGCTAAAATGTCTCTGAAGAATCTCTGGAGCATAGCTTTTATTTCTGAACCAGAGGAAAATCATTCCTGCATTTCTAACAAGAGTTCAAATTCCCAGAGGGATCATAAGCTATCTCATCTTCTCTCTGAGGGGCAGGGATATTCTGGATGTTCACCCTGGAGGACAGTGAACATTGTACCTGACTAAGTCTGGAGGGAAAATTCTAGACAATGAACACAGTAGTCACTGACATTTTATCAGTTTTATGTGAACCTTCAAGTCTGTGAGATTGTTACTGTCAATATCACAAAACACAATACCTAAACTCTTATGGATTCATGACTGTGTGCATCTCTGTCATCCCGTCTTTGTAATGAAGTTATATGAGAGGCTGTGACTCAGATATTTGAAAGTCATGGTCATGCTGAGAAGACAAAGTTCTCCCAATTTTGGGGTGCCTCTCTGACTGCAGTAGGATGTGAGGGTACCAGTGAGCTGTAATCATCATGGCTGAGTCTTTATTATGCCTCAGAAAATGTACCATGAGTTTTCTGTGGACAACATGCTTTATCTAAACGGTCCTTGCATTTGACGGATGCAGCTAATGTTGGCACAGACTGATAGTGAGATTTCAGTGTGGACCAAGAAGCTCAGATGTGCTGAGAAACTTCCAAAGGCCTAGAGGATCAAAACTATATTTTCACAATATCTAGACAGCTTTTGCCTTTTTCCTGCTCTCATTCTCACATTTATGCACACTGAGTTTTCACATGTGCTACCTGACGTGCGATGTCCCCACACATAAGAGGCAGAAGAAGATATGAAATGGATCTCTGTGCTATTATAAAGCTGTAAAAATTTGGAAATATATGAATCATAATGACATTTATACTGTTTCTTAAAAATACAGCTATTTTATAAAAGGAATTATATGTTAATCTGTAACAGAAACCCTTTAAAAATAAAGTAAATATTTTATAAATTCTCAGTTTTAATTTCTACTACAATAAATATCAATAAATGTACCTACAAAAACAACATGTCGTCACCATGTCCAAAAATCTAACAGAGGCAACTTAGAGGAAGAAGACTTTGTTTTGCTTTATTTCCAAGCACGGTCCATCCCTGTGAGGAAGGCATGACGGAATTCCTGAGTGTGTGGTAGGAACACTTTGCACCTCAAAGGAAGCAGAGAGCAACACTGGAACCAGGGGTGGAATCACATTCAAGGGCTCACCCCTTGGGAAAGACTCCTGTCAGTCAGACTCCCCTCCTAAATGATCCACAGCAAACCGTAACACCCCTCCATTTTCAAAGCAGCATGAACATGCTGAGTTCTTCATACACTGCAGGTGTCTCTGTCTTCCTCCTCTGCTAGTAGATAACGGAAATTCCTACTCATCACTAGATAAGCACATAGTAAGATCAACTGATTTGCAGAGGCCCCTACATGGTGTATAGATCAGTGCTTGGCCAAAGAGCAAGACCTCTGCCTACCACAAAACCGTGTGTTCTTAACCAGCAAGCTGTGTTTTCATTTTTCAGACTCTGTATTTTCCTCAAAGAGACATTCTCTTGCATGCTGCCTTTGCTATCGACGTTACTGTTATTGTCCTACATGACTAGACATTAATGGTGACTTTAAAATAAATCCAGAGTGGAACTGTCTCCATTTCTGTGCATTACCCTGTGATAATTATTAGAGTGTTGCAAAGTTTATTTTAAATTCTAAAATTAAACAAATTAAACTGAGTTAACCTCTCTTGTGCATTCTACTTGCTGAGTCCTTAGGTATTTGCATGTAGAGGTGTGCATACACAAGAGATATGACACGAATATACATATACGGGAGAGACTTGAGGAAGCAGTTAACTCATCCTACAATATACATTTTCATATTTTTGCATGAATCTGATCACCCGATTCTCTTCCTTTGCACTTTATTTGTGCCCCGTGATAACCTTATACAGGACAATGTAAGGTAGCTATTGGCTAGCTAGATTAAGTTCTTTCACAGACCAGTCATTATCCACTGGGAATGGAAGATTTCATTAAGTCTCAGATATTTGATTATCATTTTTAGATGACTTATTTATATTAGATGTGTAACTATCACCAAGAATACCAGTGTTACACCAGTATGACCATGGTGTGATCATCCTTATTATAGAATTAATAGAAATTATCATAATTCATAGAAAATGATAGGTTTTTTTTTCAGTAGATATAGCCCAGTGTGTAAATAAGATTTTTAGGTACAGAAATCACTACAGTTGGGAATCATTTGGGTATTTCTGCATTTCAAATCAGTTTGAAACAATGTCATCTTTAAGAAACTTCAGTTATTATTTATTGTATGCAGGGTCCACCTCTATCTTGTGGTCTTGGACATAATGTGGTTAGAATGGCTTCCAGCCTCCTGATTATGCAGCATAAGTTATGCCTTATTTTGACACGTTCATAGGTCATGTACTCATGACTACTTCACAATATATCAATAGAAATTATCAGTGGTTTAGGGAAATTCATTAAAAAAACTCCAAGTTTTATGAAATTCTTCTAGGTTTCCCCTCATTTATGCAACATTGGATGGAGGGACATTGTTCTGTAGTGACTTTGGTGTACATTTGTCTCAAGATAGCCAAGAAGTCCTGTTGGAGAGAGCTACTAGCCCTCCCTAACACTGATTCCTCCCAGTAACCCACATTATCTGTTGAGTCATGTGGCATCTTTCTTTAAAGCCATATTTACATTCATATTTATTCATAGTCTTGGGCTAAGTCCCATTCCTGGTTTTCCTCTAAGGAAAGAATTTCCTCTAATGCTTTTTCTAATCAACAAATATTGTTCCTCCCAGTCTCACTCCTCATTAAAAGTGAATTCACCTCATCTCATGATGCCTAGATTGGTACCTGTTTTCCCCAATATCCTTTTTTTTTTTGTCTAGAGGGACACACTTTTGTTTATCATTGTGTACTAATGGCCTGGGTGCAATTAGGGTATAGGTTAGTTGCCAGAAAATCTTGTGTTCTCTATGGTCAGAGTTTGATAAGTAGAAACTCACCAAGATGTAATATAGTCTATTGAGTACTGGGATTAAAATTTGTGCCACCATGTCCAGCCTATGCTGCTTTTTACTGGATTACTGTGCACCAATTCAGATATTTAGTTGAATTGTGGTTTGAACCTGAAAGCTCATCCTTAGGCTTATGTTTTGAGCATGTATTCCCCAGTGATGGTTAGGAAAGACTGTGCAGCCTTTAAGAGTTAAGGCTTGCCTAGTGAATGTAAGTCACTGGCCTTTGAAGGTTAAAGCATGACCTCTATCTAGTTCATGTCACTCTCTGCTTCCTGTTTATGTCTCTGCCACACATTCCTATTGCCCTCAACTGAGATGTATCCTCCATGCTTTCCCTACCATGAAAGGTTGAAACCATTCCATTTTTCTGTCATGAATTTTGGTCTCAGTGACATGGAAATAACTAATATGAATTGCATGGTTTTATTCCATGGTCTCAAGTTCAAATTTGTGATGGTGATGGATAGTATAGTAGGAAGATTCTGCTGAGTTACTAAATATATTGAAAAAAACAATGGGTGTTGATGTAGTTCATTGGCTATTACTGGAAAATATGTTTTAGAAGTTGTCAAAGGAGAAAGGACCTCAGCAAAAAATAGCTTCATGGGAGGCTGGAGAGATGGCTCAGTTGTTATAAACACTGTCTTATAAAGCCTGATGGCCTGGGTTCGAGTCCCTAGTTCCCATGTAAAGTCAGATACATAAAGTGGCACATGATTCTGGAGATTGTTTATAGTGGCAGGAGGCCCTGGCATAGTCATTTTCATTCTCTCTCTCTCTCACTCACTCTCTTTCATAAATAAATAAATAAATACCAGTCTTAGCAAAAAGATGACTCCATGGGGCCTTGTATAAATTGAATTGAATAACCTGATACCCCAACCCATGGTGAGGATTTCTGACTTTGAATCTGAAAGATAGACCACTTCTTGAAAAAGAGTCAGGCAGGATCCACAAATATCCCCTGGGCAATATTTGGCTATCAATCTACTTTTGTAAATAAAGTTTTATTGGACTACCACCATACTCATTCATTTATACATTGCCTATGGCCACTTTTGCCAGAGTTGAATTATAACAGAAAAGTCAGCCCTCAAAATCAAAAGTAAGTAGTGATGTCTTTTCACAGGAAAAGCCATAACAGTTGATTGAGAGGATGTACAGCATGGTCTTATTAACTCAATAGGACTTGCTAATCTGGTTAAAAACTGCTTTTATAAAATCCAAATATTAGAGTTCGATTTTCAATAACTCTAGCAAAAAATTGTTTACTAAAATTTTAGACACTTTATAGGTATAAAATAGTATGCCACCATAGTGTTAATTTATAATTTCTTGTTAAGTACTAGCAGCAGTTTTATTAGTCACTTTTTTGTAGAAATGGCTGTTCAGTTGCTTTACTACCTCTGTAAAATTTGCTTGATAATATTTTTT
>PVHP010035908.1:0-18223 GCA_004024765.1 Zapus hudsonius
CCTCTGTCTGGGATACCTCCTCTCCTGTCATAGCCTCCCACCACACTCCTATTCAAATCAGACTAAAGGATTCCTCTACTTTTCCCTGCCGTCATCAGTAGCCCATCTCCCTCAAACATCAAACCCATCATCTCTCACCTCCTCTGAGCAGGCCTTCTGTGCCCTACCAACTCCCCCTGTAACACTCCTATTCTACCAGTAATAAAACCTGATGGGTCCTACCGCCTGGTTCAGGACCTGCACCTCATTAATGCAGCTGTCCTACCAATCCACCCGGTGGTCCCTAAGCCCTACACCCTCTTCTCCCTTATCCCTCCCTCTACTACTCATTTTTCTGTCCTTGATCTCAAGGATACCTTCTTCTCTATTCCCCTCCACCCAAACTCTTATGACCTCTTTGCCTTTACATGGGAGGATCCTGCCTCCCACACTGCCTCCCAATTGACCTGGACAGTGCTTCCCCAAGGTTTTCGGGACAGCCCCCATTTTTTTTGGACAAGCCCTCTCTGCTGACCTCCTAACCCTTGATCTCTCCCCTAGCACCATCCTTCAATATGTGGATGACATTCTACTCTCTTCTCCCTCTCTTGCTCTTTCAAAACAACACACTAACATACTCCTCAACTTCCTTGGATCCAAGGGATACCGAGTTTCCCCAACTAAGGCCCAGCTCTCGCTCTCTTTCTCAAGTCAAATACTTGAGTTCTATTCTCACACCTACCTCTCGTCATTTAACACTTGATCGCAAACAACACATCTGCTCCCTTTCACCTCCGACCACTAAGGATGAAATTCTTTCCTTCCTGGGCCTCACGGGATTCCTGAGAACTTGGACCCCCAATTTTGCACTTCTAGCAAAACCCCTTTATGACATAGCCAAGGGGGATTCCCATAAAGCCAGTCTGTGACTGACGCTGCCTTTTCTGACTGCAGGATGCCCTCCTGGATGCACCTGCTCTGAGTCTCCCCAATCTCCAGCAGGCCTTCCTCATTTACACTACTGGAAAAGGGGGAATGGCACTGGGAGTCTTGGGACAGATGAAGGGCCCTACTTTCGCACCTGTGGTTTACCTCTCTAAACAACTGGAAACCTCTATTCGGGGTTGGCAACCCTGCTTACACGGGCTGGCTTCAGCTGCAATTCTGGCCCTGGAGGCCCAAAAGCTCACTTTTGGACAAAAGCTTACTGTCCTTTCCCCCCCACAAACTTAAGGTTCTCCTCTCCAACTCCTGTCTGTCCACTCTGACCCCCTCCAAGATTCAGCGCTTCCATGTCACTTTCCTTGACAACCCTGATATCACACTGGACTCCTGTCCTCCACTTAACCCAGCCTCCCTTCTACCCCTCCCTAAACAACTAACACACTCCTGTCTTGAGATTTCTCTACGTCCTCTTTCTATCCATATCTCATGACTCATTAAACGAGTCAAGACACCTGCTGGCTCCACCTCTGCAGGGGATAAGTACACATCTACTTCTACTGGTCCCCTCAAACTTAAAATCTCTCATCCCCTCTCTCTTCTCAATCCCAGAATGACTCCTATAGAGATATCTGTGCCTCTTTGCCTCCTTCTTACACTAAGCCTCGCCTCTTTTACATCTGGATGTCCGTCCCCTTCCTGTGCTTGGCAATTTGATGTTGTGGTTGTAGAGAAAAAGAATAAACTTCTTAATTCATCCTTCTGCCCTCTCACTGGCTTTGCAGACCCAATCTCTATTACTTTCTCTATCCATGAAGCAGCCCATGACTGCCCCGAGGCTGATTCTATCAGAGCCTGGGATGCAAGAAGTCTCTGCTTTGCTAGAGACCAGGTCGACTCGGCATGCTACACTGGGACCATCTAGGGGTGCTCATTTTCAATATCGCTACTCTGCCAGTTCCACTTCTACAATCCTGTCAGACCAAACAGTGCCCAGTCACCCCAGCTTGAGTCTCAGGAATCTCACAGTCTTCACCATCAAGGACCCATGGGACCAGAAGTGGGCAGATGGAGTGGAAGCTGTGGGTACCCATTAAGCACTGTTGCGTGGGTAGGATGCATCTCCCCAGAAACCCATACAGGTCCCTGTGTCCCAGTTTCCTTGGTGCCCAGCCTGACTCTTTACACTAAAGAAGAGCTGGCCACCCTTCTCCCCCAATGAGGCCACCGCACCCAAAGAGAGCTGTTCACGTGCCTGTCATGGTAGGGAATCGAAGGGCTCTGGATCTGCTAACAGCTGACAAAGCCTGTCTCCACATCTGAGCCTGACTTCATCCCTGGACCCTGAAAATGGCCATCTCCTCCCAGCCTCCCCTGGACTTCGCCCCACTCTCAGCAGGAAGAAGCCTCACTGAGAGACTTCACCCATAATCCATAACAAAAGGCTGGGATGTAAGGTCAGAATTCAGGCTACACCCTGATCCTCTTCCCCAACCAGCCTCAAGAGAATTATCGACAAGAGTCAAAGATAAAGACTCCCTCCTAAATAAGAGCCACACTGGCTGTATCTCAGTATGGCCCAAGGGATTATCCTTCCTGATCCTGAGAGCATGTGACCACCTGAGCCCTCCATCCAACCTCATGTGACCACCTGGACCCCAACCTGAACATTTTCCACTTAAAAGCCCTGATCTAAACCTGCCTTGCACCTTTTCACCACCTTTGGTGAAAATAGCCTGGCAGCTTGCTTTTCCTCCTATTAAAACCTTTCCTTTCAGAGTGGTCTCCCGTGGTCATTTCCATTCTAACACCATGATGAGACCTTTTTTCCACCATAAGCAATTTTTAGTTTAGAGGAATACAAATAAATGAACTTTTTTTTTACTTTTCATTGATTACTTCCTTAATCATAGACATAAGCCATTATGACTCCTTCTCCACCCTCCCTCTCCACCCTCCCTCATGTCTCTTCCCCCTCTCAGTCTGTTTTGTTTCAGTGTCATCATCTTTTCCCCCCATCATGTGTAGGTATTATCAGGCACTGCAAAATCATGAATATCAAGGCCATTTTGTGTCTGGAAGTTTGCTCAATTTTTAAACCATGGATAAATGCAGTAGATAAATATTCATGATATATTTTATGAACAATAATGACATACCTAATCAAGGATGAAGTAAATTATGGCAAAATAAGAACTTTCAGTTGTAAAGAATTTTACTCTAAGCACTAATGTGAAACACTATACTGATCAATTATTGTCAGTAAATATTATTAATGCAGGAGATTTTATGACATATATATCAAGTAGAGATAAGTCAATTTTCATCCTAAAATCAATAGCCTTATATAAACCTTACAAGATATCTGCTTCTCAAAATTTGCAAGCCATTATTGTAATTACTAATAACAGTCACCCTGGAAAGTAAGCTGAATTTTAAAGGATGAGTAATTGTTACTCAGGTAAAAACTAGGGAGAGACAAATTTCCAGGGAAAGGGAAAGTGTAAATAGAATTAAGTAGAAAAGAGAGAATTAACAAACTGAATGGGGTTCTCATGTACTAAGGTGTAAAGTTATAGCTAGTTTGTGGTAATGGTTCAGCAGATGTTGTGTAAGAGCCTAGATTACATCTTTTAAATCACAGAAATGAATGAGGGGATCAGTGGCACCACCTGATGGATCACATTTTGATTATAAGAACAACATCTCTCACATGTAGCTCTTTTTTCACATGTAGCTTTTAGATTAGACATAGCTTCATGGGCTTTTATCATACATTAACACAATTCTCATAATACCATGATGATTTGAACAGTGTTCTTTTCATAGGTGGGGAAACTGATGTATAGAAAAGTTGAGTAACTTCCAACTCCACATAGTGTCAGATCAGGATTTGAACTATTTAGCCACTTGCTTTATAGAGTATGCTTTAAAATATTTTATTGATAATTTTCATAAATGTACATAATTTATTTTGATCATAATCCCCTCTTCACCATCTTCTTTCCACTTAACTCCTTCTTTCCCACTAGTCCCTCTTTTATTTTGATGTAATTTTTTGCACTCCTCCACCATATGATGGAATGCTGATGAGCCCAATATTATTCAGGTCTTGTAGAGATAATGACAGCTGCTGCAAGGTCATGAATCTAATGGCCACTTTATGACTGGAAAACAGCATTCTAAGTAATAGAGTCTATCTAGTTCTGACAGGTGACCAAGAACTATTGGAAATACCCTGTATTGTTTTGGGGGCTTATCCCCATCCTCTGGCTTTTACATTCCTTCTATTCCTACACTATTCTCTGAGCATTGGAGAGTGAAGTAGCTTTCTCATTATTGCTGAGCACTCAGCAGTCATTTATTCTCTGAACTTTGATGAGTTTTGAGTGTCCCTAGTAGTCACTGACATTTGCAAAAAGAAGCTTCTCTGATCAAAGGTGAGTGTTACACTAATCTGTGCATAGACATAAATGTTTAGAGGGCAATTTGATTGGCACAGCATTCTATTTCATCAAATAACAACAGTAACTTCCCCCTTAGGGTCTATGCATGACCTTCCTAGCCATAGACTTTTGACTAGGCTTTCAGTACCAGGCATGAATTCCCTCTTATGGAGCAGACCTCTAATCAAGGCAGGGAGCAGTTGGTTACACCCACTATAGTCATACTTCTATTGCACCAGAGGGCTGGGCAATTGTAGAGCTTAGCTCACAGAGTCCACTATTGGTTAAGACTCCTTCAGCAAGCTTCACAGCACTTTCTAACACTAGGACAGCTAGGAGGCTTCCAGCTCAGTTCCAGCTTGGTTTCTTAATGTCATGTGATGTCTTCAGCAATAGAGTCTTACTATCTAGTTCTGGCAGGTGACCAAGAACTATTAGAAATACCCTGTATTGTTTTGGAGGCTCATAACCAAGAACTCACTGTGGGGGTATATCACCCCTGGCATGTTGATATTACTTTAAGCACCTATGGCTTCTAGGAGCAGCATTATTGATCTCCACAGTGTGTTTCTTCCCAAATTATTTCTTTATTAAAGTTATATTCTTTAAATTAGTAAACATAGGTTTTCATATGGCTTTAAATGTTTTTATTTATTTATTTGCAAACAGAGAGAGATAGAAGAGAGATAGACAGAGAGAATGGGCATGCCAGGGCCTCCAGCCACTGCAAAAGGACTCCAGATGCATGTGTCATTTTGTGTATCTGGCTTTATATGGGTAATAGGGAATTGAACTCAGATCTTTAGGCTCTGCAGGCAAGCATCTTAACCACTGAGCAATCTCTCCAGCCCCTCATATGGCTTTTTCATAACATCTTTAGTTTTGGTAAACCCTTTCCCCACTCCCTCCTCTCTTCCATCTCCCTTCCTGACCCCACTTAAACCTTTCTACACTCAGGGTCCCATCACTTTATTTATATATCTACAATCCCCTCCCATTATGCCTCTGCATCCTTCCCCTCATGACCATTTTCTAGCTTCCTGGCCTCTAATGACTCTCATTCCACTTTACAAACAAATCTAAGAATTTGAAGCTAGGATCCACATATGAGAGAGAACATGCCATGTTTGTCTTCCTGAGCCTGGGTTACCTCACTTAGAATAATATTATATAGATCCATCCATTTCCTGTGGATTTCACAATTTCATTTTTCTTTAGAGCTGAATAAAATTCCATTGTGTATATATACACTACATCTCCATTATCCAGTTATCAGTTGATGGCTGATTCCATTGCCTAGCTGTTGTTACTAGAGCAGCAATAAATATGGATGAGTAAGTATCTCTGTAGTAAAGTGGAGAGTCCTTAGTGTATATGCTCAGGAGTTGTATAGCTGGGTCGTATGATAGAACTAGTTTTAGCTTTTTGAGAAACCTGATTCCCAAAATGGCTGCATCAGTTTGCACTTCCATCAATAGGAAATGAGGGGTTCTTTTTCCCTTAATAGTTTTTAAGGATTAAGATTGGTTTCCAAGAGACCAGTTAAGAAATTGTAATGATTTGATGAGGTTCTGAACTCAGGCAGTGGAAGTAAAGAGAGAAAGGACAGAAGAAGAGCTGAAGGGGAGAATTATGCAAGCTTATATGAGGAGAAGTTAGTAGGATGGCAAACGGAGATCTTTAGTCAGAAGTGACTTTCATGTTTGTCTAGATTAAGGATTTGTTTGTCTGCATTTAAGCAATTCAAGTCCAGAGATCTTGCAGGTAGATGGAGCTTTGGTTTTGAAGTTTAAAAGAGAGACTTGGACTGAAAGCAGAGAGTTGTATGGGCATGTGTAGCTAGAAAATAGTAGTGGAGCCAGGGTGGAATGTTAGAGAATATCAACATTTTGGAGCAAGTGATGCTCTAGAGTAAAATAAGGAATCAGAGAATGTGGCATGCTAGGAACTAAGGGGATGTAGTATATCAACAAGGAAGGCATTATCATGAGTATCAGAGGTAGCTGAGCTACCTTACCAGAAGATTGAGAAGATACACTGCATTGGCCACATGGTGGACAGCCTTAGGGAAAGGAGGGTTGTTGGAATATTGGCAGTAGAAGTCAGATTGCATAAGCTGAATCAAGAAACAAAGTGAGGGTCTGGAGAGATGGCTCAGCAGTGAAGGCGCTTGTCTTCAGGTTCTAAGGACCCCGGTTCAATTCCCCAGTACCCACATAAAGCCAGACGCACCAAGTGGTGCATGCATCTGGAGTTCATTTGCAGTGGCTTGAGGCCCTGGGGCACCCATACTCACTCACTCTGTCTTTCTTGCTCTCTGTGTGTATCTCTGCTTACAAATAAATAAATAAAATATTAGAAAAAGAAACAAAGTGAGAAAGTGATAAGAGTGGATTATTAGAGAGAGAGAGAGAGAGAGAGAGAGAGAGAGACAGAGAGAGAGAGAGAGAGAGCAGTGCAGACAAAAGTTTACACTTTATAGCTTGCAAGGGAGTTAAGAATTCTCTTGGGTTGAAGGAGAGGGAGGGGGATGGCTGAATCAGTAATGTCCTGGAGGAGGTTAGAGTGGATAGTACCAAAGGGGAAGTGGAGGGAGAGCTGATTTAAGGGGAAGAAAAACATTATGATTGATACCAGAGGGGGGAAAAAGCATAGTTGAAATATAGTTGAAAGTATTTTGGTACGAGGAGGGGTGTGAGTAAGCATATTCAGGGAAATAAGAGAAATTAAACATTCCAGATTAATTTTTACCATTTTTCTAGGTGTGTGTACATATTCTGTGTGGCATGCATGTGTGTACAATGTGTTTGTATGCATGTTTGCATGTTCTTTTTTGCCTTATGAAGCACTAAAATTTAAAATCTTCATATGGAATTTAAAGAGCCAAAGTCAGCAATAAAGTCCTCTATTTTATGACAATTAGTATGTTTTTATGCATAGTAAAATAACACAAAATTATTTTTAATAATAAGGGAGTTTTAAAGGTCAGAAGGTGTTAGAGTAAAATTAAAATTAAAATAAAAGTAGAAAATCTCAAGGCAAGAGGGAGCTAATTATTAGTAAAAGGAAATAAAAAGGTGAAATATCTAATCCAGAATGGTATGTTGGTATGCGCCTCTCCCACCTCACCCTGCTCCTATAATCCTTTGTTTCCCTGTAATCTTGCATCTGTGGATAAACACAGTAAATACTGAGAATGGCCTGGCTGATGGGTTCTCTAGATATGGAAAGAATGTGCAAATGCCCTGGTTACTGGAAAAGCCTGTAAAGATTCCCTGAATTGTGATGCATGTTTGGATTCCCTTAAAGGATCTGCTGAATTTAGCTCTGGGCTCATTTGCCTCTGTCCAGCTATGGATACGCACTGAGCCCTGGGCATGCCTGGTTATTTTTAATAAAACCCTTTGTGTGTTGCATAGGAGAGTTGGTCAGAGTCTTCTTTTGAGTCAGGGGTCCGGGGTCCTAACAAAGGGAAAATATGATTTTTAAAAACTCTTTGAATATTGACATGGTAGCCTATAGCTCCACATTAATAAGAAGGATCCAAATAGAAACTCCTGTTGAATCTTAGAAAGACATGTCAGGACACACAGGACAAAAGCCTGGTAGTCAGATGAACTGGATTTGGCATTCTCTCGCTTCTTACCTATGAGATTAGTCAAGTTACTCAACCTATCTAAGCTTTAGGTTTTTTTTTTTTCATCTTTAAACTGAGGACAACGCTCCTCTAATTTTGTAGGGCAGTATTAAATCATCTGACTATCAGGCACCTACCTGACACAAAGCTCAGCTAGTGCTGCAATGTTAGATATGGTAGAGGACATAAAGGAAATTTCAGATGAACATAGAATAGAGAATGTCCCAGGCATGCTACTTTCAAATGTGAGGACTCACAATATGAAAAATTATTTGGGGGCTATGGAATTACCAGTTGTGTTGTGTTTTGAGCAGTGTCTCTGCTTAGAGGAAGAGAACACTTCTGTTTCAAGTTTTCTTACATTCTGTTTATTAAAAAAAAAAAAAAAACTTTAAATGTAAGATTTTCATCTCATTGTGATTCCAAGAGGAAACCTACCTTTTTCTCCAATAGATATCTGCTCCAAATTTTTTCCCCCTCTGATTGTGATACATACCTCTATCTGAGCAGGAAAATCACTTCCAATTCTTTCCTTAAGCAAAATTATCAGATTATTAACATCCAACATGAGTAAAGACATGAGTTTATATGTAGAAAGTATTGAAATAGAACAGATTTTTTCTTTTACCATCAGTTGTCACCATCAGTAAGATGTGATTTCAAATGACTTTATGACCTACTGTGACATCAGATCCAACCATAGGACATATATTAACATGCTAGTCTGCTGCAATATTAAATTTTGGGGGGGCAAGCATAGTTTTAAGTGACTAAGTTTTTGTTTTGTATACTTATATCATGTTTCTTCTCTACTTCAATCCAGGAGTCCCTCTCAATTTAGTGTGTTTACAAATCGAGACCATATGAAAGATCTTCGAAGGTACTTGACATTCAAATACATCCAGTATCTGGTCCTACCTTCTCCAAACATCATCATCACTCTGCTAGGATTGTTTGCCAGTCTGTGTGTTATGCTGATACTCATATTACCTTCTGTATCCAGGAAATCCACTGTAGTGTTTATTAGTAACATAGCTCAGGCAGATATCTTAGTTGGCTGCAGCATTTTTTTTTTGCCTTGTTTCTAGATGTGATAAAGAGTGAAATATTATCAGCTTCTTTTCAATCATCCTTGAGGCAGAATTTCCAGATTGCAAATGTACATGCCAGCTCCCTTTTCCTCAGTTGTGTTAGCCTTGAGGCCTTTCTGATCATTTTTCTTCCTGTAGATACTCGCCACATAAGGAATGTTAGATGCCAAGGCAGCTTCTCAGATCATCTGGACGGCTGTCATCATTGAGTGCTTCCTTTATCAGCTCGAGTGCTTCACAGATTACAGTGTCTCCTGTCTTGGCACTCACAGGCAACTTCTGCTGCTGCTCAATTTCTGGTATGGAATCACAAAGCTGCTGAAGTCACTTATTTACCCAATTGGACTATTTTAAGAACCTTCAATGTATATCTCTTTTATAAAATATGTTTTAGAGATTGTCATGGTTAATTGTATGTCAGGAATGCTAGTTATGTTGCCCTGTTTTTTGATCAAACACTAATGTAGATGTTACTGTGACACTTTTTAGATGTGATTAAATTTTATAATTAGTTAATTTTAAATAAAATAGAGTGCCATAAATATTATAGGTGGACCTTATCTAATCAACTGAAGGCTTTAATATCAGGTTTCCTCCAGGGGAAGAAGGAATTTTGCCTGAGGACCATAACATAGAAATCGTATTTGAATTTGCTAGCTGCCAGCCTACATTGAAAACTAAAGATTTTACCTGAGATTTTAGCCTAATTGGTTGGTTGTCTTACAGATTTTGAACTTTTTAGCCTTGACAGTCATGTATGAAAATTACTTAAAATAAAAAGAATTGCCATATACTACTGACTTTGTGTTTCTTTGGCTTATTTTTTGGAAAACCCTGACTGATACTGATTTTGCTATTAAGAATCATTCCAGAGGAATCCAATTTTATGAATGAATTTTCAGAATTGGTTTCAAGACATTTGAAAATGGCTCCTCTAAACTGATTAGATTTATGGGTATTAGGGCCTCTATTTCCAGTAGTAAAGAGGGCTCTGATAGTCCATAGTATTATATTGCACTAGATAAATGTAAGATACCACTATTGGATACACTCAAGCAAACATTTAACACATTTTTTTAAAGGCAGGGACATATATAGCCCAGTCATGCCTCAAACTCCAGATTCTCCTGACTCTACCTCCTGAGTGCTGGGATTATTGGCATGAGACACCATACCTAGACATCAGCTCACATATTTTGAAACCCTGGATCATATTTGTAAAACGAGTGAGTTTAGAAAGGTTGACCAATTGCTACTGATTTTGCTAAAGAAAGGGATGAGCTTAAGGCTTCAAATTCCCAACTCAAGTGCTGGGAATTAATTATCTGAAAACATTTTAGTCTGCCCTGAAAGACACTTTTGCTTGTGGTAGTAGAACTGACTAGATAAAAAGCCAAACCCAGAATATCATCCTTTGATTAAGTAACAACCTAAATAGAAGTCTCCTCCTTGCTATTTGCTAGTAAAGTGAAGACATTTATTGGGAAGGAATGTGATCTTCAATAATGACATGGAGATATATGTACAGATGCTTATGAAGCTGGTGATACTGAACCCCTAAATTTAGCCAAGCTCCTTTTGTCAGTAGAAGCAGTTTTCCAGCGGCATTTGAAGAGGAACTTTCTTTTGCCTAAGAATACTGGAATGGTGTTCTCTATGGAGGCTGCTTTATGACACTGAAATTTGTCTCCAGGGCCTACTTGACTATCCCTTCTTGTCTCTGAATATATAACTAGACTCAAGTCCCAACAGCCTCCAAAGGTGAGGTGCAATGTATGTTACATAAAAGTCTGTGTTAAGGTACAAGCTTCATGGATTTTCTAATTTATACAGATGGAAATCTGAGTAAAATATTAGTAATAGGTGCTAAGGTTGTATGATAATGGTAGAACATGGAGTTGGATTAGACCAAATTAGGGTTAAAGAGATTGGAATGTTAGGGTAGGTTTTTCATGTAAGATCTGCTCAGCCACACAGGAGGGGTCAGAGGGCATCACTTTTACCATGACTGGGAAAAATAAATTTGTGAAATGATTGCCAACATTCTTGATTAACTCTTCCTATTGTTTTTGTAGGACAGGAATTAGAGTGGGAATTCTAGCTTCTGATAGAGATCCTTAAATCAACAGAGTGACAGCAGTCAATTGGTGGCACTTATCACCAAAGATAAGATGGTTATGATTACAGTAATGTCCATTTGAGTCAAAGAAACAGAATTGTCTGAGCCAAAAACCCACAGTTTTGTTTTGTTGATCATGATTTCTTTAGGAAACAATAATGGGTAGTTTACTAAATCCTTACTTGATTTTTATATGTCAACCACTTCTAGGCCAAGTACACGATAGGTTGAATCATCAAGGAGAAGAAGGTCTAGGGAGACAGCTCAGTTTGTAAAGTGCTTGTCTCATCAGCAGGAAAGCTTGAGTTCAATTTCCAGAACCTGCCTAAAATGCCTGTAATTCCAGAACAGAGGAGGCAGGCACACACAGATCCTTGGAGCTCACTGCCCAGCCAATCTAGCCTAATTGGTGAGGTCAAATCCAATGAAAAACCCTGTCTCAAAAAGAGGTGGATAGTGTATCTGAAGAATGACATCCAAGTTTGTCCTTTGGCCTGCATACTCATGCTCATATATGTGCATATGCAGTCACATACATGTATCTACACATATGAATATGCATACACACGTGCATATACACTTGTGCAAAAAGGAGGAGGGGAGAATGTATTTCTCACTTGAGTGTGGTATTTGAAATATTTACTGAGTAACCTGAACACATGCTGCACTAGACCTAGGCTGCTGTGTAAGTTGCTCTGCCACATGGAGCCCAAGGTCAGGCAGATAAATAAAGGTACAGAATGTATCAATAGCAGCAGATATTGATGCATTTGGGAGTCAATGCAAGGACTGTATATGTGAATTACAGCATAGGCACTTAGGGTTTTGAAGCAAAGCTTTGCTATTTTCAGTTGATAAGTGCCATTGATGGCACCATTTTTGACTTATCTGCAGGCCTTAAGAAAGGTTAAATTATTAACCATGGGTTGTCAGGTTACATGCAACCAAGCTTCTCTTTTGGAACTCAGTATTGTCTCATGCATTAAGCCAGAAAATGGGTGTTCACATCCATGTTCCATCATCAAATGGATGTAGTGCACATGAAAATAGGTGTGAGCAAACCCATTAGGCATGTCCATTATAATAAATGACCCGAATGTCCATGGTCTCAACTGCTTGCTATTGTTTTGATATGGTTTGAATGTACTGTCCCTTATAGGTTCACATGCTGGAAGATTGACATCTCATGTCAAAGTTTGGAAAAATGATGGGACCTTTAAAAGAGGGATCCTAGTACTAGAAAGTGACTAGATTATGGGAATACTGCCCTCTGAAGGAATTACAGCCAAGTTTATGGAGTGAATTAATTTTCACTGGAGTGAGCTTTACAAAGTGAAGCAAATGGATATGTTCTGTCCCTTCTGCAGATGCTGCTTCGTTTTCTATTTCTCTGCCATGTTGAAGAGATGGGTCCTCCAAGTCTAATTTGTGTCTGCAAATCTGTGAGACAAATAAACCTCACTTCATTACACACTACCAGACCTTACATCCTTTATGACCACTACAGAAATCAGACTAAGACACTGAAATACCACTGCTAGATTTTTGAGCTTTGTTGGAATATAAGTTTTGGAGCTATTCTTGAATGATTCTCTGGAGTTCATTGGCTCCTCCATTGCATCTCTAACTTGACTAATTTTGGGCCATTCTCTTTCACTTGATTAGTACGGCTAGTGGGGGAGGATTATCAATCTTGTTTATTTATTTATTTTGGTTTTTAGAGGTAGGGTTTCTTGTGTTTTGTATTGTAATTTGTGCACGTATTGTTTTGGATGTCTCTTCCAGTTTTAGTCTCAGTACTTTGGCAAATTTTGTGTGTCCCTGGTAGTGACTGCCACCTGAAAAGAGAAGTGTTGCAGTCAGCTTTCTAGTTGCTGCGCAGAAAAAAACCAAACAAAAGTGGCTTGTGGAGGAATGGGTTTATTAGGCTTGCCGACTCCAGGGGAAACTCCATCCTGGCAGGGAAAACGATGGAATGAGCAGAGGGGTGGACATCACCTCTGCCACAGCACTGGAAACCGGCAGGAAGGTGTGCCAAACACCGGCAAGGGGGAAACTGGTTTATAACCCCATAAGCCCGCCCCCAACAACACAACTCTAGCGAGGTTGTAATTCCTGAACTGTCATCAGCTGGGGATTGAGCATTCAGAACAAATTCATTTGTTTGTGGGGGACACCTGGATCAAACCATAACAAGAAGCTTCTCTAACTAAAAGTGAGAGCAGCACTAATATGTTGGCATAAACATAAATATTTAGAGGGGAATTTGGTGGGTGGGTGGACTTCTTTTAACTGGAGAAAACTTATGTGTTGAGTTTATTTTCTTTTCATTATTATTATTATTATTATTATTATTATTATTATTATTATTTTGGTTTTTCGAGGTAGGGTCTCACTGTAGCCCAGGCTGACCTGGAATTCACTATGTAGTCTCAGGGTGGCCTTGAACTCATGGTGATCCTCCTACCTCTGCCTCCCAAGTGCTGGGATTAAAGGTGTGGGCCTGCTAGTTTATTTTCATAATTGCTGAAGAACATGAAAATATTTCTGGACCTTGTGAGTATTCATCAAAGGATCTAAGAGGAGGATTTTAAATGAGCTAATGGAGAGGATAACTCAATATCTGGATACCAGGAAGCCTCTGTCACTATCACTTCTGTCATTATGAATGAAGTGGCTATGGTTACACACAGAAGGTTTATTGCAGTCATCTTCATGTTACTGGCAGAAAGCACCTGGAAAAAAGCAGCTTGTGGGAAGAAAGGGTTTATTTTGGCTTACATACTCAAAGGAACGCTCCATGATGTTAGCAGGGTTTCCCCTGGCATAAGCAGAGGCTGGCCAACATCAGGTGGATAACAACATCAGGAGAGTGTGCCAAAATATTGTCAAGGGGAAGCTGGCTATAATCTCCATAAGCCTGCCCCTAACAAGTACCTTCTCCAGGAGGTTCCAATTCCCAAATAGCCACCAGCTGAGGACAGAGCATTCAGAACACATGAGTTTATGGGGGGACACATAAGTCAAACCACTGCAAGGTTATTCATAGACTCAGTAACATAGACTTCCAATTTCCAAGGTTACCCTGGATAGAGGCACTAATGATTGCCATCATGGAGGAAGCAAGACTTCTTTTTCTTTCTCAAAACTAAGCATTTTTGGTATAGATTTACTTCCACTTCATGCAATGCTAAAACAATACCTATAATTTGTGAAATATCTTATCAACAATCAAGGTGCTCTATCCAGCATTACTACTGATCAAGGAATACAATAAATGAGTGGTGAAATGGACCTATGTTCATGGATCTCACTGATTTTGTTTCCTCACCATCCTGGACCAGTTGTCTAGATCAAATTGTGGGGTGCCTTTTGAAGTCTCGGTTATTGTGACACTTGGGTGGAAATATGTTTAATGAATGGGACATTGTTCTCCATAATGTTGTTGATTCTGTAGGTGACCATCTAGAATATGCTATTATTTTTCCAATAGCCAAAATTAATTGGTCCAGTAATCACAGGGTAGACATGGAATGGTATCACTTATTATTACTTTTAGTGATCCACTATCAACATTTTGGTTTTCTCTTCCTCCAAACTCATGCTGTGCTAACCTAGAGGTCTTAGTACCTGGTAAGGAGGGCTGCTATAAGGAAATAAAATAATGGTTACATTGATTTGGAAGTTAAGTTTTCCTCCTGGTTACTCTGGGATCCTTTAATAGCTATAACAGTTAGATTCTAATTGCTGGGACAAAATACCCAGCCAGAAGCAGCTTATAGGGAAAAAAGATTTATTTCAGGTTTATGGCTTTGGGGAGAAGCTTCATCATGGCAGGGAAAGCTGGCTCACTTTATCACACATCCATAGCAGAAAGAAAAAAGAGCAAATTAGTTTTTAATATCCAGTGATCTGGAGGGAACAGATAGGCTCATAACGTGTAGGAAGCTAATGGCACTTAATAGGCTTAAGAAGCTCATGAAATGTAGAGGACTCAGGAAGTTTAGAAAGTTATAAGTCTGACAAAGCCTCTCCCTAAGGTTAAGTGAAAAACTTGGGAGAGGAGACTCTCCAAGCAGCCAAGCTGCCTGAAGTTTGTGTAGGTATCTTGAAGGATGCAGCTTTCATGAGTTAGCACACATGCTGAGGTGCACTTTTTGGTGATTCAGTTGTGTTTGAATCACCCATGATCTTATAAGTAACCCTTCACCAATTCTCTAAGTAACCCCAAGAAACTCACCGGTTCGCCAAATTAAAGTTGAAAAGAATATTTTTCTGATTAGTTCCCTATTTGGGGTACACAGACATTTGCTCAGCTTTCTCCAGGAAATGTCATACAACATCTAACATATGTTTATAAAAGGAAAAGTACAATTTGTACTGAGTTGCTTAGTGATGTTCTGGGTAAGTATGTATTACTTGAGCTAATCTACCAATTTCATTATAGTTAATTTTGTACTTGCCAAAGTCACAGGTACTTCTCAAATGCTTTCTAGATTTCACACCAGGGGAATTGGTCCATGTGTTGTAGAACTGTCTTCTCCGTGGGAGAAAGGAGGATATGGGCCTTCATTTATACCATATTGATGATGTCACTTCTCTAGATTGTATTTTAATGTAGATATGTTGTAGCATATTTAGAGAAACATCCTACCTAGCTTTCTTGGCTGAATTTCATTGACATTATTAATACACAATAAATGATAATTTCTCAGGGTGGATAATTTATGCAGGTAACAATTTTTCATTATGTGTTTGTATATTTATTATATTATTTAATGAGTTTTATTACTTTTAATATCAAAGGGTATTATTTTCCTGACCTCGTTCTCACAATTTAGCTGACTGTGCTCCCTTATGTACTTATATCAGTCTGATATGTGTCTTTAAGGTGAAGACCCTCCTTGTTCCAAACTGAGTAGATGATCAGAAAATTTGTAGTTGTTAAAATTTCTTTAGACAATTTGTTCTGGGAAATCACTTTTGGATGGTCCCTGTGATGGTTAAATTTTGATGTCAACTTGGCCTTTCAAGTAATCTTGGATGGGTCTCTGAAGATGCTCACAGGAAGGCAGCCTCTCAGTAGGGGGCAGGATGTAAAGGAGCTCAAAGAAGCTAGAAGTAAACATCCTTTCCTGTGTGAGCAGGGCAGGAAGGAAATTCCAGAGACTCAGGAAGCCATTAAGTCTGGGATAGGGCTGCAAGACTCCACCGTAGGGCTATATAAAGGTGAAAGAATTCTCTCCTTGCTCTCCTGCCTGTTTGCTAGTGTGTGGTGTTGGTGATGGGTTTTTCTCTCTGCTGGGACCTGTGAAAGAGGGCCAGCCTCTTTCACTGTTATGGAACTTCCCCTCAATCTGTAGGTTCAATAAATACTTTCATCTCCTAAATTGTGCCTGGTTTGAAGATTCATCCCAGCGGCATGTGGCTGACTGCAACAGTCCCAATTAAAATGGAAATTTGTTGTCTGGGAGAAATAGCATAAATTCCTCAGTTTATACAGATGCACTGCAGAGGCCCACTGGTTAGGTTTCTTTTACCTTTTGGTTGAGCTATGGAAAAGAATTTGTCACCATGGCACAGGCAGGTGGTATTAATATATTAGGTGCCTGAGATTAGGTGCCAAAGTGGATAACCTGAATTATGTACCTTTAGTTTACTTTCATAGTGTTAACATCTTGAGTAGTTTGCTTCTATGGAATTAAAATAGTATGTACTTTCTCTCTAGGAACCATTTTTGAAATATATACTGAATATAGATATTATAACTTTTAACCCTACTGCCACAGGTAATTTGACAGGAGACTTCATATTCCTAGATACCTGAAACATATGGATCCTTCTGCATTTTTGGGAACTCTAGATTGGCACTAAGAACAAGTGATGTTGAAGATTATGTTCTAGTTTTTATGAGCTTGTTGAGCTTGTTGATAACAGATTCCATGTACTTTCTCCACTCCCTGCAATATACTGAAGGTCATTGATAGCATGGCTTAAGATCTCATACTGGAGCCCCTTCCTGCTTGGTAGGCAGTGGCTGGAAGTCCCATATAAACCCTTGAGTTTGTTGGTGCTGCACTCCTTGGCTGCTGTGCATGACTCACATGCACCCTAAGGGCTTAGTTGTGACTATTCTCATGTGTTATGTAATACTCCCCCAGGTTTTAACTACAGCTTTCACTTGGATTATCAAATTTGGTTTTCACATTGACATGGCTTAACCATGCTCAGAATCGCACCTATCATATCCAGTTTCTAGTGAGGCAAGGGAACAGACCTGTGGTATTTTCTTTACAGCCTTTCTGTTTTCTCTTTCAGCGCTTTCTTCACCCTATTCCTGTGGAAGTGTTATTGATTTGTCTCCTTTACTCATGAATTAGTCCCACCATAATTCCACACCATGCCAGCAGAAATCCTGGGCTTTCAATTAGTTGTATCTCTGAGCTATGCTCTTCTTCAGTATCTGCTTTCTCTGTCACCCTATTTCTTTCTACCTCAGGCCCCAGGGAATTTATCTATTTGATTCATTCTCTGTCTCTCTCTCTCTCTCTGTACATGTGTGTAAAGACAACCCCTGGCCATAAAAAGCATAAAAATAAAAATGAAAGAATAAGAAAAGAAGAGCCATGTTCAAGAGACCACTGTCATGAAATGCAGTCGGCCACCATGAGTAGGCTGAACACACTGCCTACTGGGAAAGAACAGTGAACCATGAAAGGAGCACTTGTGCAATGGAGACGCCAAAGCCTGAGGGAGGCAATCAACAGCTGATAATTCGGCCAAGAAATCCACTCAGTGAAGGGGAGTCCATGACTGGAACTGGGATTTCAGGGTAAATTACAAAGGGAACCAATATCTTAGGACACCAAAGAGAAACTCACTTTACAAGTGATTTACAAAGAGCTACCAACAATAGAATCTAGCCAACTCAGGAAAGTGTATCTCAACTAACCTATACTGATCTAACTCTCCGATGGAGATTCTGTTTATATTTTTCAGAAGGCACTGA